>ONZH01019547.1:0-281813 GCA_900303285.1 Rhinella marina
TGGTCTCACTTTACAGAGAGGTTACATTGTCTTTGGAGTGTATTGTTGAGAGGCTGTGATAGTGGCGTAATAGTGCGACTTGGGCGCGTTATATGCACCCAGACATGCTTCCCCTGCTGTCCCAGTTGCATTCCAGCAGTGTTGGCATCCTTTTCTGAGGTTTCAGGGTGGACTTGGTGACCTCCAAGTGGTCGAATTGAGATTTCCAAGTGGCGAGCATTTTTTTCCCATAGACTTTAATGGGATTCGATATTCGGTCGAATAGTCGAATTTCGCGGTCTATTCGAATCGGATTTCGAACTTTCGAATATTTCACTACTCGCTCATCTCTAATTTTTATTAAAAATATTACCATAAAATAATAGGAAATAACAATATGTAAGTGTAACTTTTTAATCTTCTCTTCAATATCTTCTCATATTTCCATATGTTTGTGCTATTTTTTTTTATTGTTAAAGGGGTTGTCTCACTTCGGTAAGTGGCATTTATCATGTAGAGAAAGTTAATACAAGCCACTTACTAATGTATTGTTATTATCCATATTGCTTCCTTTGCTGGCTGGATTCATTTTTTCCTTGACATTATACACTGCTTGTTTCTATGGTTACAGACCACCCTGCAATCCATCAATGGTGGTCGTGCTTGCACACTACAGGAAAAAACACAAGTCTATATGCGCTCCCATGGTCCCGGCCACCAGAGAGGCTGACGTTTTTTCCTATAGTATGAAAGTACGACCACCACTGATGGATTGCAGGGTGGTCTGTAACCATGGAAACAAGCAGTGTATAATGTCATGGGAAAATTAATCCAGCCAGCAAAGGAAGCAATATGGATAATAACAGTACAGTAGTAAGTAGCTTATATTACCTTTCTCTACATAATAAATTCAACTTACTGAAGTGAGACAACCGCTAGTAAACCAGGTATACTGCCTGGTAGGGCTCATCATGTTGACTAAAACTATACCTTTCTTTTTTCTGTATGTTAAATAGCTGCAGAGATATCTTAGTTTTTATTCATGTGCAAATGGTAAGTTCGAGCACCAGGAGGCAAGGCTGAATCTTTTGAGCACTGCTTTGTAACACCCCCTGTGCTCTGGTTGCTTATAAGCATAGAAAAATCATGCATCTCTATGTGGTAATGCTAGAAGTTTGGTAGTAAGATTTTACATGGTTTTCAAAATTTTTAATAAATAAAAATCTGAAAAGTCTGGCGTGCATTTGTATTCATCCCCCTGTATTCTGATACCCCTAAATAAAATCCAGTGTGACCAAATGCATTCAGGAGTCACCTAATTAATAATTTATTTCAGTATAACTACAGATGTTCTGTGAAGGCCTCAGAGGAACACATCAGACAGGTCAAAGATAAAGTTGTGGAGAGGTGTAATGCAGGGTTAGGTTATAAAAGAATATCCCAAGCTCTGAACACCTCACAGAGCACTGTTGCACTGTCCAATGCATCATCCGAAAATAGAAGGAGTATGGCTCAACTGCAAACCTACCAAGACATGGCTGTTCATCTAAACTGATAGCTGAAGCACAGAGAGCACTAATTAGAGAAGCAGGCAAGAGGCCCATGGTCTCGCTGGAGGAGCTTCAGAGATCCACAGCTCAGGTGGGAGAATCTGTCTACAGGACAGCTATTAGTTATGTACACACAAATCTGGCCTTTATTGAAGAGTGGTAAGAAGAAAGCCATAAGAAGTCCTATTTGCAGTTTAACACAAGCCATGTAGGGGACACAGCAAACCTGTGGAAGAAGGCGCTCTGGTCAGATGAGACCAAAGCTGAACTTTTTGGCCTTAATGCAAAATGCTATGTGTGGCGGAAAACTTACACTGCACTTCACCTTGAACACACCACCCCCCACCGTAAAACGTGGTGGCAGCATCATACTTTGGGGACAGGGAAACTGGCCAGAGTTGATGTGGAAATGGATGGAGCTAAATACAGCCCAGACCAGGAGGAACACCTGGTAGAAAGGTTTAGTTTCCAGCAGGATAACAATCCTAAACATACAGCCAGAGCTATAATGGAATGGTGTAGATCAAAGCATATTCATTTGTTAGAATGGCCCAGTCAAAGTCCAGACCTAAATCCCACTGAGAATCTGTGGCAAGACTTGAAAATTGCTTTTCACAAATGCTGTCCATCCAATCTGACTGAGCTTCAGCTATTTTGCAAAGAACAATGGGGCAAAAGTTTCAGCTTCTAGATGTGCAAAGATGGTAGAGACATAGCCCAAAAGGCTTGTAGCTGTAATTGCAGGGAAAGATGGTCCTACAGAGTATTGACTTATGGGGGCTGAATACAAATGCACGCCACACTTTCCAGATTTTTACAATTTTGAAAATCATATATTATACTACCTGGTTTTGGTCTATTACAAAAAAAAAAAAATAACATACATGGCATGTATAAACTGTACACCTCCTGAAATGTTATTTTTAGAAGGTGTTGTGCATCTCCAACTCTGCTTGGGTCAGGGCTTTAGTCCTGGCGTATTGCGAAAATGCCATCTACCGTTTTACACTCCTGTAATGTAATGCTTTGTATCAACGCATTACAAACGTTAAAGCTATGATGCAAGATTGCATGAAGGCACTCATGAAAGTGAAGTACTAGGTGGCATTTTCAAAATTTGAATTGTATGATTCAGGTTTCATTTGTGTATGTGAAATGTGTGAAATTGTCCTAGCAGTGAAAGGATTTTTTTACCTATGCTGAGCCCTCTTTAGGCCCCACATTAGTTATTTCTGCAGCTATCTCTTTCTCCAAAGTGTCTCTTAAAGTGTCAGCACCACAATTTACATCACTAAACACTTACCCTAAGGGCTCATGCCCACGAGCCCGTATTAACAGCTGGTCCACAGTATATGCGTCAAAATCACAAACAAAAGATACAAAACATCCTGCATGATATGATAACTGAATATGCGCATGTACATGGCAACATTTATAAAAATCACAGAAAATAATGCACAATAGATGCAAACATAATATATGGACTAAGTCCTCACTCTGATATGATAAAATCTGAGACTCTCAGCCAATATATATCTGTGCCCGCCAACCAGCGCCAAGGTGGTCTCAGTCAGGCAGAACCTACAATAAACCTACCTTTGCGTTGGGCATCTACATTCAGGAGAGCAGACCCTGCACATATAGTGTGTTGCTCCTTGTTACCTATGTGTGCACCAAGCAACCAATGAGAGGAGGAGCCCACACAGCTATACGTACCATCTAATCAAGGTTGCCTGATTGATAGGCTGGGCAAAAGTGCACAAAAATGCTGCTCACCAGATAATAGGAGCCCATTCATATTTGAAAGTGCCACTCCTTCAAGAACATAAATTTGTCAAAAATCAAAGAAAAAGATACAAAACACAACACGATATGATAACTGAATATCGGATGTACATGGCAACATTTATATAGGAAAAATCACGGAAAATAATGCACTAACACATGGCTGTCTGCTCTGTGTTGTGCGGATGGGAACCCATTGATTTGAATGAGTCTGCAATCCACATCATGCGACCAAAGACAGGACTTCACCTATCTTTTGGGGGGCGGAGGCATGGATCGAAAGCCCACGGAAGCACTACAAAGTGCTTCCCATCCATGCCTCCACAACACAAAAAGGTAGAACATGTTCCATCTTTGGCCGTATATTTCAGATAGCTGACCCATTCAAATCATTGGGTCCGCAGCACGGGCACAGGGCCCTTACGCTTGTGGGCATGAGCCCTAAGAAGCAGTCCTGGATCTCAGCAGCATGCTCTTGTTATGTGAAAGACCTGGCCACTTTTTATCTTCACAGCTTGCCTCACTCTTTCAGATAGTGACCTGCTGCATCATACTTAGAGTAGACAGATGGCTGAACCAGCAAACCTAAGCCTGTATTACACTAGCCGATAGTCGGCCAGATAATCGCTGCCAAGCGTTCATAGGAACCTTTGATGGCGATGATCTGGCAGTGTAATACTGCCGCCGATTACCCAATGAAGAAGCAAACGTTCCTTCAAATTACTTAAATGTCTGCTTAAAAATTATGGTTTGCTGGCTGCAGATCATGCTGTCTAATTACGATCTGCTGCCAGGGGAGAAGCAATGCCCTTAGTGATTGCCCCTCGCCATACTGTGGAGTAGATCGCTGCATGTAATAGCAGCGGTCTCTTCTGCAAGCAAGCAGGCAGTTGCCAGGAAGGAATGCTTCCCTCCCGACAATCATCTTCCTGGTCTTTTGCTCTAATACAGCCCTTACAGCAAGGGGAATGCTGTGTTTGCTAGTTCCTCCATTTTTTTCTGACTATTATTAAATCACTATCCAAGAGTGAGGCCAGCTGTGAAGAGAAGAAGTGACCTGGGCAATGACATAACAAGACCACACTGCTGAGATCTGGGACTGCTACCTCCTATGCTCCCCATCCTGTAAGAGAGCATACTTGAATCTGTCAAGGCACTGGTGTGCAGGTCCTGGAAGACCAGGAAATCAGCACATGCGCAGGCAAACCATGGACTGCTTCCATCTACTGCCATTTTATAGACTAGCTGCATTCTCAAACACAAACAACTTCCATACAGTCCTACAGTTTCTATTTCATGACTTATCCCCTGGGTAACTTGTTTCTTTTTCACTTTTAACAGGGATCTAAATTCATGGAGTGGTCATCTGCCGAAAATTGTAAGCGAACCTGGGTAAACTACGGGCTCACCAGAGACTGGGAGAACCCCCAGGAGGGAGAAGGCGAAGAGTTCCTATATCATGCCACCCAGTGCAAAAACATCTGGATACCCATGGGGGAAATATTTGCAAACTAACAAGGTGAAGGCCTTATTGCAGTCAGGGGACCTTATGACTTACAGTACTTTCATTTAATACCTCAGTGCATTTCCAAGGACCTATAAACCCATCAAAGATCATGTGCCCCTCTTAAAGAAGTTTTATAAGATTAGCCTCCTTCCACCATAAACAGCACCACTTTTTGACTTTTTCTAATTTCATACAAGCTGTTTTAGACTAGTTTCACACTAGCGCTTTTATATCTGGTAAGCTGTTAAAACAGGGAACAGCCTGCCGGATCTCTCTGCATTCCCGCATTGTCAGAAGCTACTGCATTGCCGTCTGGCCCAGTTAACTATAATGGAGATCCGTCTGCAACCCGCCAAATATGCCAGAACAGACTGCCGGATATAAAAGCCCTAGTGTGAAACTAGCCTAAGGTGGCTGTAGACATTAGTTGCCAGGTCTATGCAGGTACTTAAATATTGGTGGTCCAAAATACACATTAGATTGTTAGCAGTTTGCACAAAAAATCAAATGTATTGGGCCACTAAATTTGTAACTTAAAGGGGTCCAATATTTCCCCCAACATTTACAGGGGAGACAGCAGTTATTGAAAACTTGTATAACTAATACAGTGGAATAGTAACGGAGGGTGGAAATGAGGTGAGTTTATTGGTCCTTTAATAAAGAATGTCGACCAAAACCTTAGATTTACAATAAAATTATACATTTCAATTATTTTGGGCTAGTTGTGTTTTTAATAATTCCATACCTTCCCCTTAAATCAGCAGCTTAAAGGGGCTGTCCGGAATTAGAAAATAAATATGGCTGCTTTCTTACAAATAAACCCTGCCCACGTATCATGTCTAGTATTGCAGCTCTGCTTCATTGAAGTGGCTAGGACAGCGCTACAATAAAGGGAATCGGGCAACTGAATCTAACGGTGTTGGTTCCATCTCACTCAGTGACCACATTGCAGAGAATAGGTAAATTAGTCTCTGGGCGCAAAAAAGACATCTGTCCATCCAGTTCACCCTGTTATCCTGCACGTTGATCCAGAGGAAGGAAAAAACCCCTGTGAGGTAGAAGCCAATTTTCCTCGCTTTAGGGGGAAAAAATTCCTTCCCGACTCCAATCAGGCAATCAGAATTACTCCCTGGATCAACGACCCCTCTGTAGTAACTATAACCTGTCATATCGTTACACTCCAGAAATACATCCAGGCCTCTCTTGAACTCTTTTAGTGAACTCACCATCACCGCCATCTCAGGCAGAGAGTTCCATAGTCTCACTGCTCTTACCGTAAAGAATCCTCTAATATGTTTGTGTAGAAACCTTCTTTCCTCCAGACGCAGAAGATGTCCCCTTATCACAGTCCTGGAGATAAATAGATAATGGGAGAGATCTCTGTACTGACCCCTGATATATTTATACATAGTTATTACATGTGAATAACCCTAATTTTGATAATCATTCTGGGTACTGTAGTTCACCCATTCCAGTTATTACTTTAGTTGCCCTCCTCTGAACCCTCTCTAGCTCTGCTATGTCTGCCTTGTTCACAGAAGCCCAAAATTGTGGGAGCGTTGCCTGCAGGAGAGTGCACCTATGTGCTAATTTGCATATTATTAAGATGCTGTTTTCTCTGTGTTGCAGCCACGGAGCAAGATGGGGCCAACACCAATAGATTTAGCTGATATGTGCACATCTCCCATGTCAGCTGGATTTATTGAGAGGTATTTAATCCCAGATTTTTGACTGTTAATGTTATTCTGACCCTCAAATTGCAACAGAAACCTGATGGTAAAAAGTAAAGTTTTGTGATGAGAGCCTAACTAATTCACATTGTGCTCCAGATCTGTGTTCTTTCTTCATTCTGGGCCTCCATCATTTAGGGGTGTTGTGCATTTCTGGTGTACTGCAATATCTCTGCACATGGCCATCAGCACCACATGGCTGTGTTCACATGTTGCAGGCATATGGAGTTTTTACCAGTGTGTAAGCAGACGTGTCATGGAAAGCAAGACCCTATAAAGATATATTATGAAATAAATCTGAACATAATTTTATTGTGTGTAGATGTAGAAGAAATGATAACTAGGTCTACATAAACTGTGGAAAATTACTTAAATGTCTGCTTAAATATCAATTATTCCAACACCCTGTATTCATTCTGCACGTACTGTAGGCTCACTTTTATTTTTTCACAAATACATCCTGTGTGGGAGGTTTTACTAAGAACTAAAGGTAAAGATGGTTTAATTGTGGTCTGAAGTAAAGAACATGGGGCCTACACGAATGTGCACGTTACTGTCTGTGGTTGGAGATGAAGGGTCACTACCTTCCTCCTCTAGTGGAAATTCAGAGATGTTCCATTTCAATTTGCATGAAATCTAAACCTTGCAGCCTAAGGGCAGCTTATAAAAAGATCATACACTTCATAGTCTCTGGAGCTTCTGAGAACTGGAGACAGAGCGAACAGTTAGACTTGCTCCAAATGAAGAACACTACAGTCATGTGCTCCGCAGCTTGCTTGACATGGCTGGTTACAGGGGCCAAAAAACTGTATTGACTACATGTATTGTCGTCCACACAGTGCAAAAAAAATCCACTGCATATATTGAACTGTGGTGTAGATCTTAAAAGAGTTTTAAGGGAGTATGATATTGATGACCTTTCCTCAGGATTGATCATCATTATCTGATCGGTGGGGGTCGGACACTTGGCACCACCACCAATTGGCTTCGCCGGTTTCCAAGCACAGCATCGTACGTTGTATTATGGCTGTTCGTGGTATTGCAGCTCAGGTGCGTTCACTTGAATGGGACTAAGCTGCACATAGGCAACATGGCCGGTGAATGTAATGTCATTGGCCTGATCAACGGGGGTGTCTGGAAGCTTCATGAGGCTTTAGACTAGTTCAAACTGGCATTAAGCTTCTCGATTTATTTTACTTTAGGAAATGCCATCTAAAAATAAGTCCCAGTGAATCCTGCAATGTAATAAATGTTTGAGACATCACTCTAATGACATTTTTACATAAAATAAGGGGTTGTCCCTCTAGGGTTAGTTAACCATTAAGCTTCCTTGTAAAAAAAAAAAAAAAGAAATCCTGACAATAACATTTTTACAAGGTAAAATTCTATTTCAGCAAAATAAGTTCCCTTCCCTTTTCCACATTTTAAATGGGTTATTCTACAACACACATTTAAAGGGGTTTTCCATGAGTTCAATATTTGAAGAGGCCACAGTCGTCTCACAGCTTACCAAGCACATTGTATAGTGGCTGTCCTTGGGATTGCATTCTCATTCACTTGAATTGGACTGAATGGCGTCTAGTTCCACCGATCAGATATGGAGTATAGGCAAAGGTCAGACCCCCACAGAGTTACTGAACCTCTTTGTGTCTCTCACCAGATATAAAGTCCCTTTTAGGGATGAGCGAACCGAACTGTAACGAACCAGATTCGTTACGAACTTTCCCAAAAGTTCGGTTCGTACCTTTGACAACGCTACACTGTATGTTCGTTATTTGTGCGGGAATGTTCACATTAGCGTACGCATTAGTGTAAATTCTCAAATATGCGTATATTTTGCGTCGCCATTGTTGAAGTCACTTGGATTTTTTCCACTTTTTTCATTGTAATAGCAACTGCAAGTAAACGAAACTATACCCTATCTGACTCCCATTATTGTAGAAGCAATTATTCAGCCGTTATAGCAAGGTTCGTTTTAGGTTCGGTTCGTACGAATCCGAAATTCAAGAAAGTTCGCCAAAGCGAAACGAACCGAACTTTTCAAAAGTTCGCTCATCCCTAGTCCCTTTCTGTCCCTCAAACAAGGACAACTACTAATGCTCCATCTCTTTGGATCCAGTGTGCTCACCTTCTCTTTCCTCTGTCTTACTTCATTGTAGCTGGTAGGACTTACTGTACTTTCTTCCATGCCTGCCTCACTGCGAGCCAGCTCTTCACCCTGTCACTCCAGCCTGTGTCCTTCTGCCAAACAGGCCCCTCCTGCTATCTTCCCATTTTCCTGGCTTCCTAGCATCACTGTCCCTCTCCACTTTGATTAACAGGTCCAGGCACTGTCATTTTCTGGCCTTGTCAAATAAAGTACAGAGGGTGCAGCAGTTGCAGAGAGACCTGAGCCTCTAGGTGAAATGGCAATGACACTGTTGCTCCTAGAGGCTCATTTGCATGTATTAAAAATTATTGTTTTTCTCAGCAATGAGGGCACATATGAACATGGGACCAACACAAATGTCTTCAGCTGCCAAGCGCACATGTAAGACAACCAATGGCAGACCAATATCGTTTGAAGTCGGACGTGTTTAATATTTTCAATTGTTGGACAAAAGATCTTTTATTCAAAGAAAGATTATTTGGGAATATAAGATCTTTCTTTGAAAGAAAATTTCCAGAAAGATCTTTCATCCATCACCCGGCTTCATTGAACATGTATGGGCAGTTGAACAACTGTAATGGCCAATGTGGACTCGTGCATATGGCCGTGTCTGTGAAACAAACGTTCGCCAGGTGATTGTCTGTTCAACTGCTGTTTAAAATAAAAAATAATGAATAAATTTATTAAAAATATATTAAAACTGGGGAGAGCACTCCCAGCCTTTCTTTTATTACTAGTAGTGATGAGCGAATCGAGCTTTGGATGCCTCATCCAAAGTCGTTTTGTTCAAAACTTCAGATTACTACTGTACGGAGATCAGTCTCCGTACAGTATTACAATGTATGGGCTCCAATGAGCCAAAGTTAGTTATTCAAAAAGTTGCACGTGACTTTGTTGAATAACTTCAGTAATTGATTTTTAAAGTGGAAAATCACTTTAAAACTTGAAACCAAACTCGGCTTCGGTTCTGACTAGTACCCAAGTTCAGTTTCAAGTTTTAAAGAGGTTTTTCCACTATATCTAAACTAGAGATGAGCGAGCATACTCGTCCGAGCTTGGTGCTCGTTCGAGTATTACGGTACTCGTAAGTGCTCGCTGCTCGGACGAGTATCTCGCCATGCTCGAGGAAATGGCAACTTCCGCATTGTGCATTTTTGGCGCCTATAAACTCAGCCAATCACAAGCCAGGAGACTCTGCGGTACACCCAGCATCACGTGGGGCCCTTACATGTCGATAGCAGGGGTTGGCTGGCCTGATCAGGTGACCCTGGAATATACTAGTGACTGGCCGCGGTGCTCGGCTCAGATGCTGTCTGGATGTCGTTAGGGATAGAGCTGCTGCTTTTCAGGGAGAGTGTTAGGGCTTGCATTTAGTTCTTTGTTAGGCAGGAGTGATCTCACAAGAACCCAACAGACCTTCTAAGGGCTACAAGAAATTATTTTTTTTGTCTCCTGGCTTGGCTGGCTGGCTGGCACTAGTAGTGCAGCTATCACCATATATAACCTTTTTTTTTTATTGTTATATCTCAGTGATACAAATCCATTTCATACAGCAGTGTGGAACCATTCTGTGTGTCACAGTTCAGCTATCCACTCACTACAATCCGTATTTTCTGTCCAGGTGACACATTCTGTACGTCACATAATTAAACAAGGTCTTTTGCTCTCACTCATACAGCTAGATCACAAAAATCTCTGTGCGATATTTGTCTGGGTTGCAACTAAGCAGACCAAGTCTGCCTAATCTAATAGTTTCCGTGTAATTGCTCCATACTGCACGGTACGTAATAACATACGTAATTTTGATCTAACTTATCCACCTATATATTTACTTGTTCAGACTGAACAAATTTGTGGGTTTCAGTACAGCAGGCCCATTTATTTTATTTTTTTTATATAATACACTTATATACAGAAAATGTTGAACCCCAGGGCTAAGGGTCGAGGACGAGGGCGTGGGCGTGGGCATTCAATTACTGCAGGGGGCAGAGGCCGTGGTCCTGGGCAGGGTGAGACAGTACCTGCTGATGAGGGAGCAGGGGAACGCCGCAGAGCTACACTCCCTAGCTTCATGTCTCAACTTACAGGGACACGTGGTAGAGGACTGTTGAAACCACAACAGTGCGAACAGCTGATGTCGTGGATTGCGGACAATGCTTCAAGTAATTTGTCCACCAGTCAGTCTTCCACGCAGTCCACCCACGTTACCCAAGGGAGCCTCTGGCTCCTCCACCTCAACCTCCTTCCCCCCAATCTGCCCCCTCCCAGCAAAATTTGGAATGCGATCCGGCACACTCTCAGGAACTGTTTTCTGGACCCTACCCAGAGTCACAAACCACTTCTCAGGTTGCTGCTGACCTCGTTCCCGATGCCCAAGTTTTCCAACTGTCGCAGTCTGTGGGTGATGATGATGATGATGACGACAATGTTGAGTTAGTGGAAGAAGTTTGTAAAGAGGTGTCGGACGATGAGGAGACACGGTTGTCAGACAGTGTTGAAGTTGTTGTCAGGGCAGGAAGTCCGAGGGGGGAGCAGACTGAGGAATCGGAGGATGACGAGGTGACTGACCCAAGCTGGGTTGATAAGCCGAGTGAAGACAGTGCTTCTGATGCGGAGGCGAGTGCTGCACCAGAACAGGTTGTAAGAGGCAGTGGTGTGGCCAGAGGGAGAAGCAGGGCCAGAGCTGGTGCATCAGCAGCAACTGTTTCACGTAGTGAAGCTCCCGTGGCGAGGCCTAGATGTTTGCAAGTCTGGAGGTTCTTTAAAGAAAGTGAGGATGACCGACGGACTGTGGTGTGCAACCTGTGCCACACCAGGATCAGCAGGGGTGCCACCACTACTAGCCTAACCACCACCAGCATGCGCAGGCATATGAGTGCTAAACACCCCACTCAATGGAACCAAGGCCGTTCACCACCTCCTGCGGGTCACACCACTGCTCCTTCCCCTGTGTCACTCGCTGCCTCTGCTAGTCAACCCCCTGCCCAGGACCCCGGCACGAGCGCCTCCCGCCGGAAAACCACACCTTCGCCTCCACGATCCTCCACAGTGTCCACCAATGTGTCCCAGCGCAGCGTTCAGCTGTCTTTACAGCAGACGCTGGAGCGCAAGAGGAAATACAGTTCCACCTACCCACATGCCCAAGCCCTCAACGTCCACATCTCCAAATTGCTGAGCCTGGAGATGCTGCCCTATAGGCTGGTAGAGACAGAGGCCTTTCACAATCTCATGGCGGTGGCTGCCCCTCGGTATTCGGTCCCCAGCCGCCACTATTTTTCCCGATGTGCCGTCCCAGCCCTACACCAGCACGTGTCACAGAACATCATCCGTGCCCTGACCAACGCTGTTTCTGAGAAGGTCCACCTAACCACGGACACGTGGACAAGTGCTGCCGGGCAGGGACACTATATCTCACTGACGGCACATTGGGTTAACTTGGTGGAGGCTGGGACCGAGACTGACCCTGGGGCCGCTCATGTACTGCCCACACCGAGGATTGCGGGGCCTACCTCAGTCACGGTCTCTCAGACGTACTATGCCTCCTCCTCCGAGCCCTCCTCCTCCTCCACCGAATTACCATCCGTGGGCACGGCGCCTTCAGTCGGTAGCTCTAGGCGCAGCAGCAGTGCCGTGGGTAAGCGCCAGCAGGCGGTGCTCAAACTGCTGAGCTTAGGTGACAAAAGGCACACCGCCCAAGAGCTGTTACAGGGCATCACGGCGCAGACCGATGTGTGGCTGGCACCGCTGAACCTCAAGCCAGGCATGGTTGTGTGTGACAACGGGCGTAACCTGGTGGCGGCTCTGCAACTCGGCAGACTGACACATGTGCCATGCCTGGCCCACGTGTTCAATCTAACAGTTCAGCGGTTCCTCAAGACATACCCCAATCTGTCTGATTTGCTCACCAAGGTGCGCCGCATCTGTGCGCATTTCCACAAGTCGACCACAGATGCTGCCACTTTCAGGGCAGCGCAGCGCCGCCTACAACTGCCCGCTCGCCAACTGTTGTGAAACGTGCCCACGAGATGGAATTCAACATTAAACATGTTATCCAGAGTTTACCAGCAGCGCTTCTTAACTCTTGAGCGTGTATGGGCTGAAGAGGAGGACTTGGAGGAGGAGGAGGAAATGGAGAGTCAGGCCAGTGAGGAGAGGGAATTCTTGCGTGTTGGGACTCTGGCGCACATGGCAGACTTCATGTTAGGCTGCCTATCCCATGACCCTCGTGTTAGAAGCATATTTTCAAACACCGATTACTGGGTGTTCACTCTCCTGGACCCACGGTACAAGCAGAACCTTTCCACTCTCATCCCTGCAGAGGAAAGGAGTATGAGAGTGAATAAATATAAACAGGCCCTGGTGCACAAGCTGAAACAATCCTTCCCATCTGACGCCGCTAGCGGCAAGGCCTTTGCCAGTTTTATGTCACCCCAGCAATTCACTGTCACCTGTCCCCAGTCTAGGCAGAGTAGGGGGGAGCTGTACAGAAAGATGGTGAGGGAGTACCTAGCTGACCATACCAACGTCCGTAGCAATCACTCTGCTCCATACAACTACTTGGTTTCAAAGCTGGACACGTGGCCTGAACTGGCGCTGTACACCTTGGAGGTGCTGGCCTGCCCTGCCGCTAGCGTGCTGTCAGAGCGGGTATTCAGTGCAGCTGGTGGCGTCATCACCGATAAGCGTACACGCCTGTCAACTGACAGCGCTGACAGGCTGACGCTTATTAAAATGAACAAAGCCTGGATTTCACCGGAATTCAAATCTCCTCCGGGGGAAAGCAGCTAAAGATTTAAATAACTTATGTATCCGATTCCTCTTCTCTACTCCTCCTACTCCTCCTCCTCCTCCTTGTCGTCTTTGCCTAATGCTGACCAAAAAAACGCCATTTTTTAGAGGTCCAACAGGCACTCTTTTACCACAATTTTTCAGGAGGGCCCCCTACAGGCCCTCTCTTCAAATAATTTTTCCGGAGGTCAACCTACAGGCCTTCTCTCTAAATAATTTTTCTGGAGGTCCACCTACAGGCCCTCTCTCCAAACAATTTTTCCAGAGGTCCACCTACAGGCCCTCTCTCCAAACAATTTTTCCGGAGGTCCACCTACAGGCCCTCTCTCCAAACAATTTTTCCAGAGGTCCACCTACAGGCCCTCTCTCCAAACAATTTTTCCAGAGGTCCACCTACAGGCCCTCTCTAAATAATTTTTCTGGAGGTCCACCTACAGGCCCTCTCTCCAAACAATTTTTCCGGAGGTCCACCTACAGGCCCTCTCTCCAAACAATTTTTCCAGAGGTCCACCTACAGGCCCTCTCTCCAAACAATTTTTCTGGAGGTCCACCTACAGGCCCTCTCTCCAAACAATTTTTCTGGAGGTCCACCTACAGGCCCTCTCTCCAAACAATTTTTCCAGAGGTCCACCTACAGGCCCTCTCTCCAAACAATTTTTCCGGAGGTCCACCTACAGCGGATAGGTGCCATATACGGTATTAAACTGAGAAGAATACATAGAACACATACCACACTTGATCGAGCTCATAGTTGACAACTGTACCGATTGATGCTAAATTTTTAAGTTGGGGTCCTGCGTCGTCATTCGAACTCCATCCGGCTGTTGTCACCACCACACATGCTAGCCAAGGGGGCACTCCTCTGGCTCTTCCAACTCAACCTCCTTCCCCCCAGCCTGCCCCCCGCCTACAAGCCCTCTCTCCAAACAATTTACCCGGATAGGGGATGTATTAGATATTATACTGATTTTTGTTGGTTCCTCTTTTAATTGGCTCCTGACCAGTGATAGGCAGAGCATGGACACGTCCCCTTAGCTGCAGTAGAAAAGACACTCCCCTGGCCAGAGCAAGCTCTTTTTCCTTTTCCGTGTTCAAAACATCCATGAAATATATGGTCCCAAGATAGGGGACATATACGATTTTAAACTGAGAAGAATCGATACCACACATGCCCCACTAGGAGAATTTGGGGTAATGGTGGGATTAGGCAGCCTCAGAGGCATCCATGCATGCTGCCCCTGCTGTTTCCTGTCCATTTCCGTGGTGTTTCCATCATTTTCTGAGGTTTCCAGGTTTTCACCCAGCCTTCCCTAGGCAGAGCCTTGGTCCCCTGCAAAAATGCTCGAGTCTCCCATTGATTGTCCGCAGTCCCTTAATTTCTGTTCTACTGCCCCATTACCATATATCAATCTAGCAGTTACATGTCATTCTAGCACATATGACTGCTGAGGCAAGGGACAGGTCAATGGTGCAAACAGTAGAACATTCCAGTTTGGGGGACTTGTCCGTATCAAAAAACTTCCACTATGTGTAATACTACCTTTTGTGGTTCTTAGTGAAAGGATTAAGGGTATGAGTCATATACCTGGTGTCCTTTGGTTACTCAGTTCCTCATACCCTAACCCTAACCCTTCAATCCTTGGTCCACAACTAGGAGTTGAATCCAGGGACCCTGCCATACAGACAGCCAGATAAAGGTGTGAGGTCACTAACACTCAGAATAAAAGTGAGAGAAGGCAGCGCCTATGTGTAGCACCGCAACATTCAGACTGAAAAAAAATGATAGGTTCAGCTTACCCTTAATTGTTGTGAAGAGAAGTCACAACGGCTTATAGAGACACTTCTGGTTTTACCCGACCAGGATAACGGGATCCCCGTGCTGCTGCCGGTGCTCCTCTCCGCGTGGACGCTACGGTCTCCGGAGTTAAATACAGAAGAAAGTAGTAGGAAAAATAACTGGAACACTTAGGCTGGCGCTGCAATCAGGGGTCAAACTTCAGGTAGGTAGTGTTATGTTCTTTTTAATAGAGTCTACGCGTTTCAGGGGCAGACAGCCCCCTTCATCAGGACTATTATAGAGGAAATGTGAACAAACAGAGAATTTAAAACAGTTTTGGCGCGCAAGAAAGACGGGGTTCCTCCTATCCGAAGTGGGAGGGAAACCAGGGTGACGTCAAACTGATTGACATAAAAAGTAACTACATATCCGTTCTCAATGAGTATTTGTTACAATTAGATCGCTCTGATGAAAACTAAACTCAATAGGTCTGGATATTTCTACTAAATTTCTTCAGCGTAAAAAACAAATAGTGACATAGAAGGAAAGCCAGGACAGGGGGCAAAGCCGAGGAACCCCGTCTTTCTTGCGCGCCAAAACTGTTTTAAATTCTCTGTTTGTTCACATTTCCTCTATAATAGTCCTGATGAAGGGGGCTGTCTGCCCCTGAAACGCGTAGACTCTATTAAAAAGAACATAACACTACCTACCTGAAGTTTGACCCCTGATTGCAGCGCCAGCCTAAGTGTTCCAGTTATTTTTCCTACTACTTTCCACTAACACTCAGAGGGAGAGTCAGTTACATGTTTACACGTGTAATGTGTAGTACACCCATACAATATACACACACTTATACAATGCATTCAAAAAGTCTTTAGACCTTTTCACTTTTTTTCACATTTTATTATGTTGCTGTTTGAGCTGAAATTTAAAAAAAACATGTTTTTCCCCATCATTCTGCACTCTATACCCCATTATGAGAAAGTGAAAACTGACTGTTCAAAATGGTTGGTAATTTCTTGAAAAAGAAAAAACTAAAATATTGCATTGACATAAGTATTCAGACCCTTTACGCAATACTTACAGTAATTGAAGCACCTTTGGCAGGGATTATAGCCTCCAGTCTTGTGGGTATGATGCCACAAGGTTTGCACATCTGGATTTGGGGATTTTCCAACATTCTTCTCAGCAGATCCTCTCAAGCTCTGTCAGATTGGATGGGGACCATCTGTACAAATCTGTTTTCATGTCTCTCCAGAGATGTTCGATTAGGTTCAAATCGAGCCTCTAACTGAACCACTCAAGGACATTTACAGAGTTGTCACTAAGCTACTCTTGTGTTGTCTTCACTGTGTGTTTAGCGTCATTGTCTTGTTGGAAGGTAGACCTTCAGCCCAGAGCGCTCTATGTGAGGTTTTCATAAAGAATATTTCTGTACTTTGCTCCATTCAGCTTTCCCTCAACCCTGACCAGCCTCCCTATCTCTGCAGCTGAAAAACACCCCACATCATGATGCTGCTACCACCACCATGTTTCAATGTAGTGATGGTATTGGGCAGGTGATGAGCAGTGCCTGGCTTCCTCCAGACATGACACTTAGAATTGAGGCCAAAAAGTTCAGTCTTGATTTCATCAGACCAAAGAATCTTGTTTCTGACAGTCTGTAAGTCATTTAAGTGCTTTTTTTGAAAACTCAAACCAGGGTTTCATATGTCTTTAGAGGTTCTTTAGAGCTCAGCCAGAGCGACCATTGGGTACTTGGTTACACTTTTATGAAGGCCCTTCTTCCCTGATTACATAGCCTGGTGGGTTGGCCAACTGTAGGAAGAGTCTTGGTTGCTTCAGACTTCTTACATTTAAGAACAAGAATTATGAAAGCCGCTGTGCTCTTGGGAGCTTTCAGTGCAGCAGAATTTTTTGGTACCCTTCTCCAGATCTGTGCCTCCACACAATCATAAGTCTTTGAGCTATACAGGCAGTTGCTTCTTCCTCATGGCTTATTATTTGCTTTATATGAATTCTCAGCTGTGAGACTTTAGACAGCAGTGTGTCTTTCCAAATCATGTCCAGTCAACTGAATTTACCACAGATGGACTCCAATGAAGGTTTAGAAGTATCTTAAAGATGATCAAGAGAAATCGGAGGCCACCAGAGATTTCAAGTGTAATAGTAAAGGGTCTGAATACTTCTGTTCATGCTAAATTGTACTTGATCGCTTTTTAATAAATTTACAAAGATAACAAATATTCTGTTTTCATTTTCCCATTATGGGGTATTGATTGCAAACTGATGTGGGAAAACTTGTTTGTTTGTTTTTTTGTTTTTTTTTATTTTAGCACAAGGCCACAACATAACAAAATGTGAAAAAAAGTGAAAGGGTCTAAGGACTTTCCAAACGCACTGTATAAATGAGCACAAAACTTGTTCGCACATATA
Source organism: Rhinella marina (assembly GCA_900303285.1). NCBI lineage: Eukaryota > Metazoa > Chordata > Amphibia > Anura > Bufonidae > Rhinella > Rhinella marina. The sequence goes on from ONZH01019547.1 coordinate 17,702, forward strand.
TAGTTCATAAAGACACACTGATATAGAATATATATAAACAGATACGCACGCATGCACAGTAAATACATACACATATATTGCATATACACATACACCATAATTCCCTATTTTTACTAGCTACATCTGGGAGAATCCAATGGACAGAATGTGTGTTAAGTGATGCACTGACATCTTTAACTATCCATAAGCCACCCACCAATTTACATACTATATGTCTCCCAAAAATAATTAACTTAAAGGGGTTTTCCCATCACACACAACAGGGGCATATTGCTAGGATATGCCCCCATCTCTGGGACCTGTACCTACACCGAGGATGGAGCAGGGAAAGGTGGTGGAGGGTGCACTGTGCTCAGCTTGGCTATTTCCGTCGGCCCCATAGAAATGAATAGGAGTGTTCACTTGGGGAGAGTGCTTGGCGGTGGCCAGACCCTGGGAAATCTGTGGTCCTCCAGCCACGATCTCCCAGCTCAGTTCTCGGTGTAGGTGTGGGTCCAAGAGGTGGGGCCCGCACCTATCAGACAATGGGGGCATATCCTAGAGATATGCCCCCATTGTGTCTGATGGGAATACCCATTTAATCAAGTAGTGCATAAAACTCCTTTACCGTACCCCAAAATGAATACAAACTCCAAAGTTTATTTAGACACAAACCCCAGAATAAATACAGACCTCAGACCCCAAAATCAGTACGGTTACCAAAATACATTGCATTCCTATACCTGTGTTGGTATGAAGCAGTAATGCGCTCACTATGTAGTTCAAAGACATTTTACTGCAAAAATGGAATTCTAATACCAATATTAGTGAACACATTAGTGCAGTAGACTATGTAGGTACAGAATCCTTGGCAAATAGTGGATTCTTCTGCCTTTAGGGAATTAATGACATGCTCAGCCTTTCTGGAAGATGCCTAGCCACCATTATTTCTCAAAAAAACAATCCTTGCCTTCTACTGTCATGTGGGGGAGAAAGTGGGCCGCTCCTTACAATTCTTTCTGTATGGCAAGATGCAAACTACTGTGAAAACCTGATGCAGTTGTTACAGACAGAAACAGTATATATCTTTCAGGGCCCACTGGGTCAATGTATTTCGCAGCAGCTCTGCAGTAACAAAGCCAGGTCCGATTGACACCTCCACGTTTGGTTCCCACACCAGGCACTTATCTGCTTCCTCCTCCAGGTCCTCCTTCAGGGACATCCTTTGGTCCCAACAGAAGCAGGGCAAAGTGTCCCTCCCCCTATCATATATGTAAAGAGAAGCCACACAGCCAATCAATTGCTAAAGTGCATCAAGAAGCAAACATTCCACTGGGAACTTCATGGTTGGGCTGCATTTGGTGGATATAACACGTGCTTCCTGCATTGCACATGTGAAAAAAAGAGTTGTGCAACACTACTAAAAAGTACAGTGGTGGCAGAGGCTGCTGGCCATGTTCAGGAGATTTTCCTAGCATAAGCCACTCATATGTGGCAAGGAACTTTCTCCTATGCTTGCAGTTACAGAAAAGCCTGTCATTATATTGCTTGATCTATGACATTCCAACTTGCTGGAATTCCACTTTGCATATACTAGAGTCTGTATAAGCAGCGTAAAGCAGTGAATGATTTTGTCATGCACCAAACCACCACAGGATGGAGCATGAGTTATTTCAAAGTCAGGCAGTGGCAGTTCATCCGAGACACGTGTCAGATACTAAGGCTCTTGAAAGAGGCCACCATATTTTTCAACATGGACAACCATGGCATAAACCTCTGATATTTATCTTAGAGCAGACACGCAATGATGTTACAAGAGACAGAGGAAGAAGAACAACTTAAAGAGGACCTTTCACCACTGCACTATGTACCTGATAGTGCGTCCCCCACTGATGCCAGCAGCATTGTTTTTTTTTCAAATGGTCCTCCGGTGGCTTCACACGGGCCCCCCGTTCTTCTGCCGGGCTTTATGCTAATTAGCAAGCATCGGAATAGGGAGGAGGAGACTCCCTGTTCCTCAATGGGCGTTACTTCTGCCCTGCTGTGAGCGCTGTCCAATGAGAGCGGACCGCTCACAGCAGAGCCGAAGGAGTTAAACCCTGCTGTGAGCGGTCCGCTCTGATTGGACAGCGCTCACAGCAGGGCAGAAGCAACGCCCATAGTACATAGTGCAGTTTCATTTTTTCAAAGTGGTGAAAGGTCCTCTTTAAGCATGGCTACCCTGTAGCTGTTGGGAACCCTCATAGAGAAAGTCTCATAGAGGAGGAAGTGGAGGATGAGGATAAGCAGCTGCTACTGGGGGAGCAGGAGGACAAGGCTGATGATGATGATGACGACAACAATGACCATTCAGTGGGGGCAGAGCCAAAAAGAGCTGTATCCTTGGCCACGCTATTGTTCACATGAAGCAATCCAATGATTGCTGGATAGCCATGCTTTTAGACCCTCCAAAAGGGTCTGTCTGCTTACCATCATGTTCCATACTACTGTATATAGCTGCTGCCAAAGCTGCTACTCCCTGCTGCTAATTACCGTATTGCCACTACCATTACCACTACACATCCATCATTACTACTACTACCCTATCGCAGCCACACACACATCTAATGCCTTGTCTTTTCCATGTTGTGTCGCTACTGTTGGCAATTATTACTCCACACAACTTACTGTTTCCACATCCACACTGTACTGCAGTTGCTCCCAAATAAAAGTGAGAATTTTTTCCAGACTTGTTCAACATCAGAACAATCTACTGTTTCTTCAGTTAACACGTTTGTATAAATATGAGCAGGCATTCTGCTCATAATTTTTGGATGCTTGTGTAAAACAAACCAGTGTTTCTTCTAACATTAAAGTGCATGTGTATAAACAGGGCCATTGATCTGTACCAGTAAAGCAGAATTTTTAGACACTGTTTAGGTAGTTTTTTCTGATAACACCATGTGTGTTTAAACACCATTTGCTCCAAATAAGGGACCATTTTTGGAAGGTCTATGTTAAAAGGCATAACATAGTTAACACTGCCAGCAATGCATTTACCTGTAGCTACTGTATATATGTCAGTGTTACTCTGACATTATTTACTATTTCTGTCATTGGGTTAAAGAGCCAAAAATTTGCCAAATCGGGCATGAAACGAATTTCAAGATGTTTCCTCATCTTTAACTCTAATCCTTTTTAAAGACCCTATATCGCACCCTCAACATAATGTTTTAAATCAAAACGATCCCAAAATTAAAGAGGTTGTCCAGTATTAAAAAAAAAGAAACTGTCAGCATCATGCAAAAAAAACTCCTGGACACTCCTTTTAAGGGATCATCCACACGACCATATGTATTTTGCGGTCTGCAAAAATACAGATGATGTCCGTGTGCATTCCGTATTTTGCGGAATGGAACAGCTGTCCCCTAATAGAACAGTACTATCCTTGTCCGTAATGCGGACAATAATAGGACATGTTCTATTTTTTTGCGGAACGGAAATACGGACATATGGAAACGGAATGCACACTGAGTAACTTCCGTTTTTTTTGCGGACCCATTGAAATTAATAGTTCCGCATATGGTCCACAAAAAAAACGGAACAAACACGGAAAGCAAATATATTCGTGTGCACGAGCCCTAACTCAGACCCCTTCCTCTGAGCCCTGGTGGCAGAAAAGGCTGAGCACATGTGACCTAAACGGCACGTCGTGTACTGGCACAACCATAGAGCAAACTACATAATAAATCAAGGTCTGGGCTTTTTTCATACACTACGGAGGGCAAAAAACAATCAAAACAAAACTGGTTGTAGATTGTAAATTTACCGAAGACTGGCAAAACATGATGTATAGTGTTCATATATACTGTTTAAGAGCAGATAAGGAGGATTACACTTAATATACAGAACGAGAGGTGGTACTGTGCAGTGTCCATATATACAGGATAAGAGCAGATACTGAGAATTACACCCAGTATACAGGATAAGAGAAATGGTACTGTGCAGTGTCCATATATACAGAATAAGAGCAGATATATACAGAATAAGAGCAGATACTGAAAATTATAAGAAGTATACTGGACAGGAGAAGTGGTACTGTACAGTGTCCAAATATACTGAATAAGAACAGATACTGTGAATTACACCCAGTGTACAGGGCAAGAGAAGCAGTACTGTACAGTGTCCATATATACTGAATAAGAGCATATACTGAGAATTACACCCAGTATACAGGAGAGGAGAAGTAGTACTTTGCAATGTCCATGTATACAGAATAAGAGCAGATACTAAGAATTACACCCAGTATACAGGACAGGAGAAGTGGTACTGTGCAGTGTCCATATATACAGAATAAGAGCAGATACTGAGAATTACACCCATATACAGGACAAGAGAAATATATACAGAATAAGAACAGATACTGAGAATTACACCCAGTATACAGGACAAGAGAAGTGGTACTGTGTAGTGTCCATATATACAGAATAAGAGCATATACTGACAATTACACCCTGTATACAGAACAAGAGAAGTGGTACTGTGCAGTGTCCATATATAGAGTATAAGAGCAGATTCTGAGAATTACACCCAATATACAGGACAAGAGAAGTGGTACTATGCAGTGTCCATATATACAGAATAAGAGCAGATACTGAAAACTACACCCAGTATACAGAACAGGAGAAGTGGTACTGTGCAGTGTCCATATATACAGAATAAGAGTAGATACTGAGAATTACACCCAGTATACAGGACAGGAGAAGTGGTACTGTGCAGTGTCCATATATACAGTATAAGAGCAGATTCTGAGAATTACACCCAGTATACAGGACAGGAGAAGTGGTACTGTGCAGTGTCCATATATACAGAATAAGAACAGATACTGAAAACTACACCCAGTATACAGGACAGGAGAAGTGGTACTGTGTAGTGTCCGTATATAAAGAATAAGAGCAGATACTGAGAATTACACCCAATATACAGGACAGGAGAAGTGGTACTGTGCAGTGTCCATACATACAGAATAAGAGCAAATACTTGAAATTACACCCAGTATACAGGACAGGAGAAGTGGTACTGTGCAGTGTCCATATATACAGAATAAGAGCAGATACTGAGAATTACACCCAGTATACAGGACAGGAGAAGTGGTAATGTGCAGTGTCCATACATACAGAATAAGAGCAAATACTGAAAATTACACCCAGTATACAGGACAAGAGAAGTGGTACTGTGCAGTATATATATATATATATATACAGAATAAGAGCAGATACTGAAAATTACACCCAATATACAGGACAGGAGAAGTGGTACTGTGCAGTGTCCATATATACAGAATAAGAGCAGATACTGAGAATTACACCCAATATACAGGACAGGAGAAGTGGTACTGTGCAGTGTCCATACATACAGAATAAGACCAAATACTGAAAATTACACCCAGTATACAGGACAGGAGAAGTGGTACTGTGCAGTGTATATATATATACAGAATAAGAGAAAATACTGAAAATTACACCCAGTATACAGGAAAAAAGAAGTGGTACTGTGCAGTGTCCATATATACAGAATAAGAGCAGATACTGAGAATTACACCCAATATACAGGATAGGAGAAGTGGTACTGTGCAGTGTCCATACATACAGAATAAGAGCAAATACTGAAAATTACACCCAGTATACAGGACAGGAGACGTGGTACTGTGCAGTGTATATATATATACAGAATAAGAGCAAATACTGAAAATTACACCCAGTATACAGGAAAAGAGAAGTGGTACTGTGCAGTGTCTATATATATATATATATATATATTGTATACAGCAGCACTATCTGGTATACAGTACATGAGGAGTGGTGTTGTGCAGTGGTATAGAATAAGAGCAGATAGTAACACTTATACCCATATACAGCAGGCAGATAGACACACATTCAGGCACAGAGAGACAGACACAAATGTTTATATAATCACACTGCTTTTGTTATTCCCTGCTGTCCTCAGTTGTGTCTTTTAGATGCTCAAGGACCTGATAGATGATAACTCATGTGCACATGGGATAATCTGCAAAGGTCCTTTACCCTTCCTGCACAAATGTGCACCTAGGAATTATTGTACATTGCGGATTTATGGCAGTTTTTGTAGTAACTCACTTCAAGAACCGCAGCAAAACCACTATGTACAATTATCCCCAAAGATGTATGTGTGCAGGAGTGCAGGGCAGGAGACTAAATTCCCACCTGATGCAAGAAGCTCAGTTTGCCTCATGGATGGTGTGCCCCTGAATTTTTGTCATAAGAATAACTAGTGGCAGTAAGTACTTTACCATTAATCAATAAGGGGTATATCTCACATTTACTAATGCCGCATATGTACAATCCTTGTGTAGTAAGCCAATGTCTAGATCTAGCCAAGGAGTACACAAATTGAGAGTATGTGTCGTGAGGGTGTCACGACCTATCACTGACCATGTTGTGCCTGGGATCAGCAGGTCGCAACTGTTGGCTACGTGCTCAGTTTCTCAAGAGATTGCTCCATGACGTAGTGGTGGGAATGGATTCCGGTTCAGGTTTTCCTGATTAGGTTTGGGATCCTTTTTGTCCCATTTAGGAATCTGTAGCTTTTCCTTTTAGCTGTTCTCTGTCAGCCACTCCCAGCTACTATATATTCTCCCTTTCTGCTTCCCTTGTTGCCAGATATAGACCTTCCTTCCAGATCTTCTATTCTGACCTCAGGTGGACAACTGTTGCTGTGGAGCCATTGGAACTGGAGCTGTTGGATCTCCGGTACACTCCTGTTGTTGTCTCCCTTCTGGGATTGTTGATTGTGTTTGTGTTGTTTGTCCTTTCCCTGTTGTTAGCCTAGGTGTCAGTGGTGAGGACTAGTGCTTCTACCACCCTATTCACTACCTAGGGCTTATTTCAGGGTGAGCCAGGGACGAGGTAAGTGATCAGCGTATGGGTTAGCAGCCCGTCTAGGGACGTCAGGGAAGCCAGGTGCCAGTGCCATGTGAGCTAGGGGTTACTAGTTCTCCCTTTCCCTAGTGGAAGGGTACTTGTCTTCCCTCCCCTCTGTGCCGCACGTCTGTCACCTACCATCTCAGAAGTGATAGTATGCCTCTCCTTCATACAAATTGTTAGCCATATTTAAGTATTTCTCTAGTGATTAAATCTTGGGATAGAATAAGGAAATATGCTTTAATTATTATCACTTCTTGAGTTACATTACATTCTACTTTTTATTGTAGGCAAAAAGGGAATGGTTTCCAAAAATAACTAAAGTGTACCTCTCCATGCATTGTTTGCATAAACTGAAAATGTATTTATGAATACAAGAGCTAGGTAATATAATGGAAAAGTGGCATTATCCTCAGCCTCTAATTCCCATATGTATGGATGTGTCCTTCCTTATCTTTCCTTGGCTCAAGATGGGTGGCACAAGGTTTAAAAAAAAAAAACTTGATGGTGATTTTCTTGGCTTTTAAAGGTTAATGGGGATTTCCAGTTTGAGGATTTTCTGACATGTTATATCAGAAGACTCCATTGATCGAGGTCTTCAAACTGCACCCTCCTCATTTCTTAGTACAAAATGGTCCTGAAATTGGAAAACCCCTTCAAATCAGTCCAATTTATCCAGTACCAAGCTGTTCTCTTTTTCAATGATTTTTAGTAGAGCTAAAATGAATCCAAAATACTGTATGTTCTTCGATATACAGTATGTAACTAACTGGAGACAATAAACAGGAACAAACATCAGCAATTTCACCCTAATATTTCTTAGGTTTCTTAGGTATCCGTCAATATGAGTATTAAATAGTGGGAGATCAAAACTAATGGAAAGGTGTCACAGTCCCTTACACGCTTCTTTACAGAATAATACTTCCATCAAGCATATAGAGGAACGTATACTCACAGTTTCTTGTTTATTTGGAAATGTTTTCATTGAATAAATATATATCTTCCTTGACATGTATACATGTCACTCTCAGGATATTGCATGCACTGTATCTATGTCAAGGAGTGTATATACCTTTCCCGGTGTTGGTAGTAATGACTTTGTAGTAAAAGTCACCAAGGCTTCATAGAAATGTAGAGCCTGTTAGAAGGTCAGTGTTTCATGCATGGCCCTTGATCCTGGCAAGGTACCCCACTTGAGGATAGTGCAGTAACACACACGGCACAGTTCAGCTGAACAGATCTTTACGCTTCTCCGTGTCACAACCACAATGTTTGAAAACTGGCACTCAGCTTGGCACTTACAGTCATAATGGTCACACAGCTTGGCATTAACAAGAAATGCCAAATAACTTGGCAGTTACAGCTTCTATTGGTTACTTGGCTTGGTGGTTATTATATCTAATGGGCAAGAGCTTGGAGATTATGGTCTCTAATAGATACAGGGCTTGGCAATTACAAGTATTGCCAAACAACTTACTGGTACAGTCTGCTTTAACTAAGCTCACAGAGCAACTGACGATAACAGGTCACACAAATCTTCGTGGACTTTTTACTGTCTCAGTCTATCGTCATACGTCATACAGCTTCCACCTGCCTCGATACAGGAACATGCTGGAAGTGGGCTGTACCCACTTGCAGGATAGACAGGGTCTTTTCCACTTTGGAAAAGCTACTTGAGTAACAACAGTAGTCGGGGTTGGGATCAAGGTCCTGGAAGCAGTCCACAACTTCTCAGCAGCTTTCTCATGGTCTTCTGACTTGCAATGAGTAACGCTGATGGTCCAATATGTCTCTAAAGATCTCCACAGTTGCAGTATCAGTCCTTTGCACAATTAATTAACTTGCACTGATTTGTAAATGGTGCTATTCAGTGCTATATGGTAGTTCCCCTTTACTAGTCTCTGATCATTCCTCTTTTTGCCCCCTCTCCTATTGAAGTCTCCTACTGTTGCAGACACCCAGCAAGGAGTTTCATGTGGAGGAGAGGATGGGAGTAGTAGTAGTTTAAGGATGGTGGTGTTACTCACTGTGGCGACTGTCCTACTCCCTCATTACATGGGCTATGCAGTGAAGAGAAAGTATACCTATTCCCTAGGGCACACCCTGGTGGAGGTCTCCTGCCTGTTGGAAGCTGGGGTACTCTTGGCGTTGCTGGTGGTAAGGGGCAAAGACAGGAGACATCATGATAAGATTTCAAACAGTGGAACTGGAAGTGATTTATCAAAACTGGTGTAAAGGATCATGCAGTAAGTATGCAAACAGGGACCAGAAACCTTTACAAGATACCTCTGCCTTTAAATCTGGCCAAGTGCTATGAAGTCTATAGCCATGTGCATTATCTTCACAGAGTTCTACACACACCATCTTGTTAGAAAAAAGAAAAAACAAACAGAAGAAACAAACCCAGTCACCGGGACACAGGATCCTGCATCTATACTATTGTATACGACCCTCTGACCACGATTATAACCAGAAAAGGATATTAAAAAAATTCTGTGTAACAGAAGCAGATATAATATATCCTGCAACACAATGAATTTGCAAGACTGTGGTAAAGAACCTTACAGGAACAATTATACATACTGTCACTAAGGCACAAGCGCCCCTGACACCCCTCTCTCCCCTCCCCTATACAAACGAAGCAGTCAAATAGATTGTTTCCTAAACCACATCATCAGAAACAGTAGGAGATTGTCCACCCACCCAGACCAACTTGTGCGAACATTTTACACTTTTTTATGTTTATAAAATGGAACATATGAGTTCTATGGTGTAAGTATGCTAAAATTAATATTTTCCGTGCACAGAAAAACAGAAAAATGACCAAAAGGTGAAAGTTTGTCAGAAGGCCACATTACATGGAAAAAGGTTCACTGCTCTACCCAACACTGACAGCATATAGTGCCTTGAAAAAAATATTCATACCCTTTGAACTTTTCCACATTTTTTCACGTTACACCCACAAACGTAAATGTATTTTATGGGGATTTTATGTGATAGACCAACACAAAGTAGTATGTGTGAAGTTATAAAGAAAATGATATATGACTTTCAAAATTTTTAATAAATAAAAATCTGGAAAGGGTGGCGTGCATTTGTATTCAGCCCCTTTACTCTGATACCCCTGAATAAAATCCAGTGTGACCAATGGCCTTCAGACATCTTTTAATTAGTAAATAGAGTCCACCTGTGTGCAACTTATTCTCAGTATAACTACAGCTGTTCTGCTAAGGCCTCTGAGGTTTCTTAGTGAACATTAGTGATCAAACTGCATCATCAAAACCAAGGAACACACCAGACAGGCCAGGGACAAAGTTGTGGAGAAGTATAAAGCAGGGTTAGGTTATAAAAAAATATCCCAAGCTGTGAACATCTCACTGAGCACTGTTCAATCAACCATTCAAAAATGGAAGGAGTATGGCACAACTGCAAACCTACCAAGACATGGCTGTCCACCTAAATTGACAACCCAGGCAAGGAGAGCACTAAGTAGAGAAGAAGCCAAGAGGTTCATGGTCACTCTAGAGGAGCTGCAGAGATCCACAGCTCTGATGGGAGAATCTGTCCACAGGACAACTATTAGTCATGAACTCCATAAATCTGGCTTTTATGGAAGAGTGGTGAGAAGAAAGCAATTTTTTAAAGCAACCCATAAGAAGTTCCATTTGCAGTTTGCCACCAGCCATATAGGGAATACAGCAAACATGTGGAAGATGGTACTCTGGTCCGATGCTGTGAGATGCTTTTCTTCAGCAGGGTCAGAATTGATGAGAAGATGGATGGAGCTAAACATAGAGCAATCCTGGAGGAAAACCTGGTAGAGGATGCAAAAGACTTTAGACCGGGGCGGAGGTTCACCTTCCAGTAGGACAACGATCCTAAACATACAGCCAGAGCTACAATGGACTGGTTTAGACCAAAGGATATTCAAGTGTTAGAATAGCCCAGTCAAGTCCAGACCTAAATCTCACTGAGAATCTGTGGCAAGACTTAAAAAATTGCTGTTCACAGATACTATCTATCCAATTTCACTGAGCTCGAGCTGTTTTGCAAAGAAGACTGGGTGAAAATTTCAGCCTCTAGATGTGCAAAACTGGTAGAGAGATACCCCAATAGACTTGTAGCTGTAATTGCTGCGAAAGGTGGTCCTACAAAGTTTCCAGATTTTTTTTAATAAACATTTTGAAAATCATGTATCATTTTCTTTTCACTTCACACATACTTGCTACTTTGTGTTTTATTACATAAAATCCCAATAAAATACATTTATATTTGTGGGGGTAATGTGAAAAAATGTGGAAAAGTTCAAAGGGTATGAATATTTTTTTCAAGGCACTGTATGCTGTCAGTGTTGGGTAGAACAGGGAACCTTTCTCCATGTAATGTGGCCTTCTGACAAACTTTCACCTTTTGGTCATTTTCTGTTGTTCTGTGCACTGAAAATATTAATTTTAGCATACTTCCACCATAGAACTCATATGTTCCATTTTATAAACATAAAAAAGTGTAAAATGTCAAAGGGTATGAATACTATTTCAAGGCACTGTACATGTTGATTAACAATACCTAAAATTTGATTTGGCCGGGGTATAATAGACCCTGTGCAAAACTTATACTAAACCAGAATACCAATTGCACTAACCACAGATGGCAAAAAATAACTCAACCTCTTTCCATACGTCTTCTTAAAGGGCTATGTCAAATATTCAGGGCTTAATTACTGGCAAGCAGCGTGTCAAAATCCTCAGTGTGTAACAGGCTTTGTTATTTAGATGTAACTAAGATAACCTTAAAGGGTTTGTCTCAATTCAGCAAATGGCATTTATAACATAGTAACATAGTTTATAAGGCCGAAAAAAGACATCTGTCCATCCAGTTCAGCCTGTTATCCTGCAAGTTGATCCAGAGGAAGACAAAAAAACCCTGTGAGGTAGAAGCCAATTTTCCCCACTTTAGGCCTGTTTCACATGAGCGAGTTTTCCACGCGGGTGCAATGCGTGACGTGAACAAATAGCACCCGCACTGAATCCTGACCCATTTCAATGGGTCTGTGTACATGAGTGTTTTTTTTCACACATCAGTTCTGCTTTGAGTGAAAAATGCAGCATGTTCTATATTCTGCGTTTTTCACGCAGCCCTGGCCCCATAGAAGTGAATGGGACTTCAGTGAAAAACACATTGCATCCTGAAGCAAGTGCAGGTGCAATGCGTTTTTCACTGATGGTTGCTAAGAGATGTTGTTTGTAAACCTTCAGTTTTTTTATCACGCGCGTGAAAAGCGTATCAAAGCGCATTGCACCCGCGCGGAAAAAACTGAACAACTGAGTGCAATCGCAGACAAAACTGACTGTACTTGCTTGCAAAATGGTGCGTGTTTTCCTGAACGCATTCGGACCTAATCCGTCACGCTCGTTTGAAAGGGGCCTTAGGGGAAAAAATTCCTTCCCGACTCTAATCAGGATAACTCCCTGGATCAACGACCCATCTCTAGTAACTATAACCTGTAATATTATTACCCTCCAGAAATACTGTACATCCAGGCCCTTCTTGAACTCTTTTAGTGAACTTACCATCACTACCTCCTCAGGCAGAGAGTTCCATAGTCTCACTGCTCTTACCGTAAAGAATCCTCTTCTATGTTTGTGTACAAACCTTCTTTCCTCCAGATGCAGAGGATGTCCCCTCGTCACACTCACAGTCCTGGGGATAAATAGATCATGGGAGAGATCTCTGTACTGACCCCTGATATATTTATACATAGTTATTAGATCTCCCCTCAGTCGTCTTTTTTCTAAAGTAAATAACCCTAATTTTGATAATCTTTCTGGGTACTGTAGTCCACCCATTCCAGTTATTACTTTAGTTGCCCTCCTCTGAACCCTCTCCAGCTCTGCTATGTCTGCCTTGTTCACAGGAGCCCAGAACTGTACATAGTACTCCATGTGTGGGCTGACTAGTGATTTGTAAAGTGGCAGGACTATGTTCTCATCACGGGCATCTATGCCCCTTTTGATGCAACCCATTATCCTATTGGCCTTGGCAGCAGCTGTCTGACACTGGTTTCTGCAGCTTAGTTTGCTGTTTACTAAAATTCCTAGGTCCTTTTCCATGTCAGAGTTACCCAATGTTTTACCATTTAGTATGTACTGGTGACTTGCATTATTCCTTCCCATATGCATAACCTTACATTTGTCAGTGTTAAACCTCATCTGCAACTTCCATCATGTAGAGAAAGTTAATACAAGACTCTTACTAATTTATTGTGATTGTCCATATTGCCTCCTTTGCTGGCTGGATTCATTTTTCCATCACATTATACACTACTCGTATCCAGGAGTTACGACCACCCTGCAATCCAGCAGTGGTCATGCTCGAACACTATAGGAAAAGGCACCAGTCTCTCTGATGGCCAGGACCAAGGGATCGCGCATAGGCTGGCGTTTTTTCCTATAGTGTGAAAGCACGGCCACCGCTGCTGAATTGAAGGGTGGTCGTAACTCCTGGAAACAAGAAGTGTATAATGTGATGGAAAAATTAATCAAACCAGCAATGGAGGCAATATGGATAATAACAATACATTAGTAAATGCCTGGTATTAACCGTCTCTACATGACAAATGCAATATGCTGAAGTGAGACAACGCCTTTAAAGGAGTGGAATTTTGATTGTTTTAGATTACTGAGTAAAACATATCTAAAACAACCTGAGCCAGGAATATGGTAGTGTTTTGAAGTTTCAAAAATGTAAGAAAATTTAAGTCATCTGGGAAGAGCTATTCTACTTAAATAATACCAAAGGAGGCCCAAAAACTCATACTACAATGATTAACCAAATGCGGAAGATGTAGATGAAATCAGATGGCAATTTTAGGTAAAAAATGAGATGGAATTCCTCTTTAGTTTGGCAAGAGTTTGCCAAGCATTTCCTACTGAATTAGTGCAATAGGGGAATCTTTAAGAGACTCGTATCCGAATAAAGAATTTGCAAAGAGCCCATATGACCCTGATAGTGCACCATAGAGGACAGCGGAATTGTTACTGTAGTCTGTGTCCTGTCACTAGTGTGTATGCACCGACTGGGATGCCAAAATCTTGGGTAATAATAAGAACAGGGTTACTATTAATCTGTCAAAAAAAATGTGTAAAATGGGAGAGACAATTGTAAAGAAGAACCAGAAATATGGGCATGTGCGTAATCTTAAAAATGATGTTGCAATAAAAAAATGACAAGGACGGGGATGACCACACTTTATAATTCAACTCAGTTAAAGGAGTTGTCCCACAAAAAATGTTCTACAGTTTTCAAACCAGCACCTGACACTGAATACTTCTATAATTGAACGTAGTTGAAAATTTAGTATAGCACCACCTGCTGTTTGTTTCTTCTCTCATTTCTGTGTCCAACTCACTGAGGTGGACGCACTTGCTCAGTTCCATCCTTCAACTGTGACCAGCTGCAGCAGACAGAGCATACCCTCTGAGAAAGGACAATCTGACCTGCCACCTTTAAATACATCTAGCAGATCAACTGGAGAAATGAATAGAGAGTTTACTGGATCCATGTGAGGTACAGGGCTGGTTCTAGCGTTATTAGAAAAAGGTTGTCATGTACTGTATGATGTCTGATTCAAATTTTTTACATTAAAGGAGTTCTCCGGGAATGAAGAAAATAAAAATACTTAAATATTACTTTATTATAAATATATTCCCAAATACCTTTCATTATTTATAATGGTTCATTTTGTCTGGGGAGCAATCATTAGGTAAATAAAATGTCTGCCATCCTATTAGTACACACAAAACCTGTCCTAATCACACAGCAGCACAAGTTACTTCAGAACACTGAGGTAAAGAGCTGCCTCATCCTCCTCTCTGCTCTGCTTGTCAGGGATTATGGTCCTGAATATAGCTGATAAGAACTTTAGCCAAATCTCTGGGGAATTTAGTGCAGAGAGGATGGACAGAGCAGACTGTGGTAATGGAGACTGCATACGAGTGCTGCTGCTCATTAGCCACACCCCACAATCCTCTCATGTCTCCTCATCATCTCCATTCCCACAGAGATTCACCTGTATTCAGGATCATAATCCCTGACAAGCAGAGCAGAGAGGAGGATGGAGCAGCTCTATAGCTCAGTGTTGTGAATTAACTTGACCTCCTGTGTGATTAGGACAGGTTTTGTGTGTAATAATAGGACGGTGGCCATTTTATTTCTCCTAATGATTGCTCCCCAGACAAAATGAGCCATTATAACTCATGAAAGGGATAAACTCTTTAAGCACGCAATACTGATCCACCTCAGCTATAACCTGAACACCCAGGTATTTGAACTGAATAGCATATGAGAGCTGACCCAGGTGGTGTAGAGGGGATGCCAGGGACCCTGCTAAAGAAAACATAGATTTGGCCCAGTTCACCCACAACCTCGAAGAGGATCCAAACCATTCAGTTAATGCAAGAAGAAAAGCTATGGCAGAACCATCATCCACCAAATAACCAGGGTTTTATTAGCTGAAAAGGGGATAATGTCACCAATTGATACCCAGAGATTTCCCTTAACCCTTTTGGGACCTACCATTGGCTAACGTGGAAGCTACACCAGGGAGTAGACTTGTCTGTCTGTAGCATTAGGAAATCGTTGACCACCTTCCTCTGCTCATAAAAGTGGGCTAACATATGTAGCATGGAGTTGGAAATGTCGCATATCAGGCAATGTTATGGAAGAGCATTTCGCCTTTGCAGCTCAAGGAGGGTGTGTTTTGCATGGTAAGAGTGGCTGAAGTCCATGCACAGTTTCCTGTACATTTTTTAACAGCTCTTGCAGTTCAGTGGAAGACTTGAGGAACCAGATGACGAGATTGAAGACGTGTGCCATGCAAGGTGCATGGATCAGCCCTCCCTGATGCAGCACAGTTCACAAAATGTTCTTCCCGTTATCAGTAACCATTGTTCCTATCTCCAGTTGGCAGGGAGACAGCCAGTATTTGATTTCTTTATTGATGACGCAGCATAGTTTCTTCCCAGTGTGGCTCCATTCACCAAGGCTTACCAGGTGGAGAACCATGTGACAACGCCTAGCTTTGCATAGGTAATATGCTAGAGAACCACTGTGAACTGTGCCTAGAGGGGAGTGTGAGGACAAGGTGGAGGATGAGGAGGCAGAGGAGGACATTGGCAAAAGAAATCCAAGCATTACAATGCAGAGGCAACATTGCCATCACCTGGCCAAGTTGCTGGTGTGCCTAGGCCAGTTGCACGTTCAACAATCGCCTCAGTGATTGCTGTCAAAACAAGTGACGAAGAGTAGGGGGAGGAACATCAGGAGCAATAGATGACATTGAAGTTGATGGGAAGGAACAACAGCTTCCTTCTGCTGATGTTGTCGAGCCTTGACTGCTGGAGAGGGGGTGCAGGCCGATGGGAGATGCAGCAGTTGCCCGTCAGGCTGTAACACTAAATGAATGGCATGGTTTTCCCATTCCACATGTGGGGACACTCCATGTGTTGACGCAGGGCTATCTTGCCAACATTAGCACCCTGGCCTTCAGTACTGAGGCACGGTAAGTCTATGTATAAACTAACTGATGAACTGTAACTATGGCAGCATTTCAACAGGATGCACACAACGATATATTAGACCGCCCTTTAATACTGAGGCATAGTAAGTCTAAATGAATGTATAAACTAACAGATTAACTGTGAATGTGGCAGCAGTTCAACAAGATTCACACAACAATATATTAGACCTCCCTTTAATAATGAGGTACAAAAAGTCTATGTATAAATTAATAGATTAACTATGAATGTGTCAGCAGTTCAACAAGATGTACAAAGTGATTACACTCAACCTTCACTGTCCCTGCTGTCTCCCTACAGTCTCAAAAAACTCTCCCTGTTATCTCCCTGCACTGTCCCTGCACTCTGCCTATCTAATATTCTTCTAATAGTTTTCTGAAACACTGCCCCTAGCGCATAACCGCTTCTTGCATCTCTCCCTGTGCTTAGCCCACAGTGAAATGACGGAGACTGTGCGGTATGAGGCTTTTATAGGGCTGTGACATCGTAGGGGACGGCTATCTGCAGATTGGCTGGCTGCATGGCATTATGGATCATATCAACTTCCCGGGCTTCTTACTTTCACTTTGTAAGATGTGCAGCAGCCAGTTTAGAAAAAAATAATTTGTGGCAGGCCTGGGGCTTTCAGAGAGGCCCGGCTGTCATGCCATCTACTCAGCACTGTGCAATTGTATTTGCATGTTGCCATTGGGAGGACAGAGGGATCTCATTTCCTCTGTCTAGGAGCTCAGATGCCATGGGTCACTATTGATCATAGAATCTGCTGGAGTTGAAGTTATCTCCAATCACCGCAGTGAGAATATGGAGCTAGCTTACAACAGCTGGCACTCACAAGAGATGGCACAGGCACAGCTCCAGCGTCGCGCCACCATGCATCACCATGACATTATTTTTGTAGTTTATATCCAGTATATTTAGCTGTTCAGAGGAATGAGCTAAAATTCCTCCAGTCAGATTTGTAGGACTAATCAACAATTACCGGAAACATTTAGTTGCAGATATTGTCGCACAAGGAAGTCACACCAGATACTAAAACCAAATGTTCTTTCACAGCTCACAGACATGTGATAATGGATCGTTTCCTCAATAAATAAATGACCAAGTCAAATATTTTTGACACATTTGTTTGATTTGGTTATCTTTCTCTACTTTTAGAACTTGTGAAAATGTGATGTAGTTTTAGGTGAAATTTAGGCAGAAAATTCTGAAGGGTTCACAAACTTTCAAGCATCACTGTCTATGCTAACAGTTTTTGTTAGCATTGTATAAATAATCACTAGCTTATAGATTGGTGTGAGAGGGTACTAAATACTGATTTTAACCGGCAGTGGGTGGGAACAACTAACCAGTGTTAACTAACCAGTTTGTCTTTGGAGTAAGCTTAAGGTTGTTGTCCTGGTATTCACCCTTTAACCCCTATACAAGTATCTAGACTTCAGCGCAGGGAGCCAGCCAGGCTGCTACCTTCTGCAGTAGTGCTGGTGCACTTGGCTGCTGATCAACCGGGGTCAGCAGCCCTCAAGCACTCAAGAACTCAGACAAAAAGTGTACACAAAACACAGTCCAAAGTCAGGGCAGTACTTCCGTATTCCCAATAGCAATTCTGAGGTCGGGCAGGCATAGTACGTGTGTAGTCCAGGTCACAGTTCCAAGGTGAATGCAAGCTGCAAGGAGCAGAATTAGTAGGCAGGCAAGGTATGGTACATGGGTATACATACAACAGATCAACCACAAAGCTCAGACAAGGAGGTGGATCCACAGCCCAGCTAAGAAGGAAGGTTCCTTAATCAACAGCTGAGCTGAGAACACAAGGAAAACATTAACTCTTGCATGATGAAGGACAGTTCACTGAGCACTAGTCCCAGTGTACACAGGGACAGTAAATCGACGTCCATGCCTGCAAGGGACAGCAAGACAGTGGTGAGCACAGACTGCCGACATGACACTGATTCACTTGCTTGAAAAAAGCTCCAGGTGTTGCCACATAGAGTTTTTTTTATGTTTTTTGGCTTGTAAATCTGGTGTTTTTACAAGCATTTTAGGGGCATGTATTTTTTTTACCCCACAGTCGCATGCTTAGCATTTTTAAGCATATTTTTCCCATATACAGAAATCTATGGCAAAACGGCCGAATAAACACCACCCAGATCATGTTACTATTTCAGAAAACACCATTGACCCAAAAATGCTCCTTGAAGGGATTGTCTGATTTCATGATACTGTTGATCTATCCTCAGGATAGGTGAGGGGTACTCAGCTAGTGGTAGTAAAGGTCCACATCACTTAGTCTGCTGTCCGGTGAAGGCTGAACACCAACAGTAAAGAAGCCATCTTTTTAACATTTTGCCAACTTTGTAGAACTATTTAATTTCAGATTTATTATTGGTTGTTAGTGGGGAAACTGGCATCTTTTCTCTTTCTCTTTTTTATTACATTTGGCATGAAGCCCCATAGTTGTAGAACATACTTTATTTGACCTTTGATTCTTGGATGTGTTCAAGCTTTGGATAATAAAGCAAGGCCTCTTTTAGATCAATGTGAGAAATCTCATTTTTTTCTGAGAAGTCCGCAGTGCTTCCACAAGGTCCAAAATAGTTTCATTTTTTTTCCTCATAGTATTATATTTACATAATTTAAAGGGGTAATCCCATCACAGACAATAGGGGCATTTCGCAAGAATATGCCCCCATTGTCTAAAAGGTGCAGGTCCCAGCTCTGGGACCCACACCTACAACAAGAACGAAACAGGGAGAGTTGTGGCTGGAGGACCCTGGGGTTTCCCGGGGTCTGGCCACCACAAGGCGCAGCTCCCTGCTGCTCCCATAGAAGTGAATGGAAGTGCAGTGCGCAAGCGCCGCCACGGCTCCCATTAATGAATGGAGGGCGGCTGGGCATGCACAGTGCACCCTACTCAACTTTCCCCTCTCCGCTTTCCACATAGGTGCGGGTCCCAGAGGTGGAACACGCACCTATCAGACAATGGGGGCATATCCTAGCGTTATTCCCCCATTGTATATGATGGGACAACCCCTTTAAATGGCTTGCAAAATCTGCAGGAAAGCAACAACTTTCATAAACTCTTTAAAGGGAGACTTTCACTTGTTTTTCACCTATATAACTAACAGCATTTCCCCACAGAAGATTGCAGACACATCCCAGATATACCTGTGTGCACTGTGTGTCTGTATTACATGTCCAGGAAAAGCACTTTTATTCTGAAGGAAAACAGCTCCCAAGTGCCCAGCTGAAAGAGAAACTAAAAACAGCTTTCTCTCCCGACTCAATTTCTAACAGCTATATCTTCTGATATACTAGATATGCAGTGATTTTATAAAAATATGAAGTGATTTTGGTATCCTTTGAAAGCTTGGAATGACAGCTTTCGAAGAAGGTCAGAACCATTTTTCTATCTGCTACCAATCCCAAGATATGAGCAGCTAAAGCAGCCCTCCCCTCTTCAGTCTGGTTTGCTTTGGGCACTTGCAGCAGCAGCAGAGGCGTAGCTAGAGGTTCAGCACAGGGGGGGCGAAACATACTTGAGTGGGCCCCCCACTTATTGGCTTCCCAAACGCACGTTTCCAACTTCACAGGCACATACTACTAG
The DNA here is from genome assembly GCA_900303285.1 of Rhinella marina. Taxonomy (NCBI): domain Eukaryota; kingdom Metazoa; phylum Chordata; class Amphibia; order Anura; family Bufonidae; genus Rhinella; species Rhinella marina. The sequence goes on from ONZH01019547.1 coordinate 37,798, forward strand.
TTGTGGTTATAATATTGTATTAGAAAGATGACTGTATAAACTGCAAGATCGTCTATGCTGCTAAGTACAGTACAATAGACTTTCTACATACCCTAGTCTATATACTCTACCACATAATGCAGTAAAATATAGGATTAATAGGAGTAAAAAACAAGGGGACTCCTATGTTAAAGGAAACGTGTCCCCAGTTTTTACATCACTCCCCTGCCCCCATCAGACTCAGATCAGCTTAATGTGCCCCCATCAGACCTCAGATCAGCTTAATGTGCCCCCATCAGACCTCAGAATCAGCGTATTGTGCCCCATCAGACCTTAGATCAGCGTATTGTGCCCCATCAGACCTCAGATCAGCGTATTGTGCCCCATCAGACCTCAGATCAGCTTAATGTGCCCCCCATCAGACTCAGATCAGCAGAATGTGCCCCCATCAGACCTCAGATCAGCCTACTGTGCCCCCATCAGACCTCAGATCAGCATACTGTGTCCCAATCAGACCTCAGATCAGCGTATTGTGCCCCATCAGACCTCAGATCAGGCATACTGTGCTCCCATCAGACCTCACATCAGCAGAATGTGCCCCCATCAGACCTCACATCAGCGTATTGTGCCCCCATCAGACCTCACATCAGCGTACTGTGTCCCATCAGACCTCAGATCAGTGTATTGTGCCCCATCAGACCTCAGATCAGCATATTGTGCCCATCAGACCTCAGATCAGCATATTGTGCCCCCATCAGACCTCAGATCAGCAGAATGTGCCCCCATCAGACCTCAGATCAGCGTATTGTGCCCCCATGAGACCTCAGATCAGCGTATTGTGCCCCATCAGACTCAGATCAGCGTATTGTGCCCCCATCAGACCTCAGATCAGCGTATTGTGCCCCCATCAGACCTCAGATCAGCGTATTGTGCCCCCATCAGACCTCAGATCAGCCACCCAGCCACATAAGATAAAAATAAAAACCTTTCTTACCTGTTCTGCGCTGAGGCTGCCCTCCGGTCCGCGCTCCGCTCTCTTCCCTGGCCCGCGCACACTATGACCTGACGCTGCGTGCAGCGTCAGGTCATAGTGCGCGCCGTCAGGGAAGAGAGCAGAGCGCGGACCGGAGGGCAGCCGCAGCGCAGAACAGGTAAGTAAGATTTTTTATTTTTATGGGCCCCCTTGAGTCACTGGGCCCGGAGCCGTCGCCCCCCCCCTGCCCCCCCGGTAGCTACGCCACTGAGCAGCAGAGCTCGGCACTTGGGAGCTGTTTTCCAGCAGAATAAAAGTGCTTTTCCTGGATATGTAATACAGACACACAATGCAGACAGGTATGTCTGGGATGTGTCTGCAATCTTCTGTGGGCAGTGCTCTTAATTATATTGGTGAAAAACAGGTGAAAGACTCCTTTTAATAATCTCTGCAAAATGGTTTCTTGTGTCTTCCTAAAATCCAAGCAGCCGTCAGCAATGATTTGGTCTATTTTTCTTGCCAGGACAATGAACTAATAAGCCACTTTGTAGATGCTACATATGGCACAGTCAATGAAGCAGGATTTTTTTGCTTGTATCTGAGAGTTTTGTAGATAATTATGTTCAAAACTTTTGTGTTTTGTTTCATAATATCATTGTACATTACTACTTTTTATAAAGGCCACTGTTTCACTATATATTAAGCCCTTAGTGACCACGCACATTTTTTTAAAATCGCATTACAAGAGCTATAACTTTTTGTTTTTTTCATCAATGTACTTATATGAGGTCTTATTTTTTGCAGGACAAGTTATAGTTTTTAATGCACCATTTTGGGTACATGTTTAGCTAAAAGCCCTTTGTTTACGTCAGTAAAAAGGTGTATTAGTGGTCACTAAGGGGTTGGTTTGGGTTGGCAACATTCATAAGACAGAAACAATATCTCTCAGTCCATTCATCTTTATAATATTGATTGTTAAGCCTACTTTTATTTTTTCTTTTGATTTGCTAGGCATGGCTTACACCTTCTTTTGTACAAGGGTGGACTAATAGGTGGGAATGGCTGTCTTGCCCAGGGCAGTGATTGATGTATGGGTTGATGATACCAGCCTCCTGGGACAAAGTGTGGCTTGGATGACGGGGCAATGCTTGACCCATCTGGGCAATAATGCATCTGCAAGCTGGTGAGGTGGCTAAGTAGTAGTTGTCTTCCTATAGACCTGCAAAATATGGGAAGCCAAGGTGGGTATGGCTGCTGCTAAATTTTCAGGTTGTTGCCTGTGCTTCTCTGCCTTTGCTGTTCCCTCTGACAGCACTCCGCTACTTTGCTGGTCCTCCTGACAGCAATGTGCGATACTCTAAAACTCTCCTGCTCCTTCTGACTGATCCTTGGTCCTCCTCAGTCTATTCTCTCCCTCATCAGCTTAGGGCTGGCAATATAACCTAAAAATAAAATTTGGATTATTTTTAACCTTATGGTCACTCCAACTACTAATATATCACAAATGGTGATATTATTATAGGTACCGATGTAGTAGAGTTAACACTCAAACTCTTAACTCAGATTTCTTAACTTGATATCCTGTAACAAAAGCCATTGAAAGGCAATTGAAGGTGTTGGCTTAACATAACTAGTTTAGTTAACTTATCTAGTTAAGCGTGTGTTACCTTTACTACATTTGTACTATAATCTTGCTGCTCTGCTATATTACTTTTTGAAAGCTGCTGTTATGCTTATATAATTTGTACTACAATAATTACCTGTTGTACTTCAGCAGAGAAACATACTACGGTAATAATAAAATATAATACTCTTCTGCTGGTATATTACTAGGGGTTATATTGCAACAGAGTGAGATAATGGTATACTTAGGTCTCGTTTTTACACACATTTTATAGCATTTTTTATTTTTGATCTGTGAAAAATGCTGTGAATTTCGTGTGTTTTTCACAAGTGCTTTTTTCGTTGTTTGTTTTTTTAATTTAGAAATTGTTTATGTACTTTCATCACTATAGAGAAGCCTATGCCAAATGCATGAGAAAAAATGCCACACTCAGAGCATGCTGCATTTTTACACATCTCCAAAGACCAAAAAACTATATCAACAATATGTAAAAGGGTGGGTTCACATCACGTTTTATGCTTCCATTTGTCGTATACGTTAGAAAGGATGCAAAAACGCAGCACACCAGGTTCTTGTATCCTGCAGAGTCCGGTAAAAAAAACAACTTATACTTTTTTTTACAATGGACCTCTATGGTAAATGGATGCCACTCCATGGCATCAGTCTGAGGCATCTGTTTAAGGTATACATTTTTTGTAGACGGATGGGGAAAATGTGATGTGAACCCAGCCACAGCACTGCAAAAATAGTGTTGTCGGAACACTACCAGTGCTTTTTATAGGGTCTCTATAAGCATACACTGTTGCACACACCCATATTACTTCAGATATTAAGGCTGGGTTCATAACAGCAAGATCAGAAAACCCATTAATGTTTACAGTAAACTTCCATGCATAGAAACGCGGCCACTAAACTTCCATGCAAAAAATGGCGGCCACTAAAAATGCAAAACCTCAGTGACACCAGCCTAGGGGAGCTGACATGTTGCTTCCATGAACATCTCACTTGACCTTGTCTGTAAAAGTGCTGCTGCTTTTCCTTCTGTTATACAAATTACTGCAAAGGGGTTGTCTGAGATCATATAATTAATTTATATAATATAATATTTATATATAATATGATATAATTGGGCCAAATGCCGGCAATGGTAAAAAAATTAAAAAAAAAAACATTACATACCTGATGAATCCCTTGCAGTTCCAGTACAATTGTTTTGGTGCTTCATGCTAGTCATTGTTTACGGGGGTGCAGTGATGACATCACATCTACAACATGTGACAACTGCAGCCAATCACTGGCCACATTTCAGCAGGAGAACCCTGTCAGTCTGTAGCTCTCTTCTCTCTTCTACACAGATGTTTCAAGCCATTCTAGCATCACCACAGATCAGAGAAGGGTCTGTAAGGCTACTTTCAAATCTGAGTTTTCCTTTCCGGTTTTGAGACCCAGCAAAGGATCTCAAAACCAGAGGAAAATGCTTCAGTTTAGTTTCCATTGATTTTCAATGGGGACAAAACTGAACAAACTGAAACTGAGTGAATCAGAATGCATCTGTGTTTTTGCTGTCCGGTTTTGAGATCCAGAATGGGACAGCAAAACGCATCCCTTTGAATAATACAACTGACTGCATCCGTTCAGAATGGATCCGCAGCTAAAACCATTGTAGGTCAATGGGCGCCGGATCCGTTACACATATAAGCCATGCCTTATATGTAAAGTTTTTCTTGCGTTTTGATACTAAAATAATAATAAAAACCTTGGAAAAAAATCTGTTTTATTTTTTTCATCGCCATACTCTGACCCCTATAATTTCTTTGTCATTATGTGTACAGAGCTGTGTGAGTATTAATTTTTTGCGGGATGATCTGTACTTTTCATTGATACTATTCTGGGGTGCATACAACTTTTCGATCACTTTTTATTTAATTCTTTTGTGGGAAATGAAGCTACCACTTTCGCCGTTTGCTTTATGGGGAAAATATTTTTTTATTTTTATAGTATGGTCGTTTTCACACGTGGCAATACCCATGATGCATATTTTTTTTATTTTGTGGAAAAGGGGGTGATTTTAATTTTTATATTTTTATTTTTAAAAACTATGGGGGTCATTTAATAATCTGAAATACACCTAAATTAGGCATATTTGAGGTGCAACTAACCATTGCTCCGCAATCTGTGACTTCTTCCCACTCATGCCAGGTCTAAAATTATGGGTGTGGAAGGAAATGGGCCGGCATAGAAAAAGGTCTAAGCTTCCGAGCTGTCTTACATTTAAAACTGGCCGAGGATCCGCCAAAGTTATAAAGAGGCCGGTGCCACTTCATAATTCCGGGGATCCACTGCCAGCGCAGGGCTTTATTAAGACCAGCGTATGAAATGTCCTTCTTAATAAATGTGCCCCTATGTGTCTATGAGAAATGTACTAGTTTCCTAAGAAGCCCTGCTACAGGAAGGGGTTCACTAGGAAACACTATGCAGCAGCCTCCTATCATTCTATATTCAAGCTCCGGCTCCTGAGATCACCACCAGAGGGAACTGGAGCCGGGTTTGCACACGCTCAGATGCCATAATCAGGATTGACCACAGCATCTGAAATGTTAAATGTCTGCGAATGGCATTATTTGCGGTTGCGGACATGAGCCGTGGTTATCTGCTGTATGAAACATCAGGCACCCCGCGGCTATGGTGCCTGCTCCGCTCAGGAGCGGGTGCCATCTTTAAAGACCCAGCCTGTGCCTGTAGAAAAATGGACCCTGTTGCATCAGTTGTCATTCATTTGAGCCATTTCAGTCTGAGATCCATGTTTTAGATTGGAAAGAAAAGTCCTGCATGCAGTACTTTTGTTTCTTTATTAAAAAACTGATCTCAGACGGAAATGGCTCAAATGGATGACAACTGATGCAACAGGATCCATTTTTTTACTGGATCCTGTAAAAAAACGGATCCATTGCGATTGTATGCATAACTGATGTAACAGGATCCGTTTTGTTACAGGATCCCATTTTTTTTTTCTCTCTCTCTTCTTCTGACGGATTAGGCTGAGTTCACACTTCAGTTATTTGGTCAGTTATTTTGGTCAGTTATTTTGTGCCAAAACCAGGTACGAGTCAAAAACACAGAATAGGTGAAAATCTTTACATTACACCTGATTTGTGAGTAGGGTCCGCTACTGGTTTTGGCTCACAATAACTGATGGAAATAACTGACCAAATAACGGAAATATGAACGTGGCCTTAGAAGAACGGAAAGCTAAACGGTGATGTGAACAAGCCCTAAGGGGTTTAAGTGTACCTAACCTTTCAGTAACATTGCATTAATCAACAGTACTGTGGATACATGAGGAATAACGCTATTTCTGGTCATTATATGACTTGTATTTACCGTTATTTGGATTTGCAGATTTCTCCTTTGTATGCTGAATGTCTAGTTTGAAGTTCTTCCAGTTCTCACCCTGAAACCAGACAACCCTTTTAAGAGTCAATTTTTAGCTCCTGAGCCACAATGCAGTATCTGTAAAAGAGGCCCTCAACTATGACACTATGAAACCATGATGACAGTGGTTTCTTCATATGGAGTTGATGGAGCCAAAGGGTTAAATTAGTTGTAATTGGCAATGTCATCAAAGATACATTATTTTATATTATATATGGGATTTGTGATGACATCCAAATTAATTGCTGTACCTCTATAACTAAAAGTGAAACTATTCCTTTTCTTCCTGATGATTAAACTTTGACCTCAGTATGTATCAGGAATCCAATGGCATAAATCCAATCCCAGTCATAATCTGCATCTTCATGTTCACAACTAGAGTTATCAAACAAACCTCCCCTTCAATACCTATTGTGTAGAATACAATGGCGAGTCCATGCCCAAATTTTTCTTTAACAGACATGAACACAACATTTGTGTAATCCACTCATATGACGTCTATTGGAAACGTGCTCTGCTTGCTCATTCTCAGGCACTGCCTTCAGGTGGAAAGAAATAAGGGGTCATGTGTTCAGATGAAATACAAGGAACATGGAGGAGACTTACCAAGGCTGGCATGCCTCATATTAAATTTGGTGCATCTGTGTGGTACCTGTGCGTGAGAAGAGCTATGAGCAGGTGTAGCTTTTGTGCCATTTACACATGTGCCATTTTTTCTGTAATATATTTTGGTAAATCTGTGGATCCCCCAACCCACTTTTCTCAGCACCTTTCAAAAGTGCTGCAATATGTTATATGCTGTGTTTGGCCTCTAGGGGTCTCACTACTTGTTGATGCATTCTACCGGTGGTTCTGAGACTTGTTGGTTGGTAGCAAAGACTGACTGTGGAGGAACCAACTAACAGAACACTGACTTAGGCTTCATGCACACGACAGTATCTATTTTTCGATCCTCAAAAACTATGGATGACGTCCATGTGCATTCCGTATTGTGCAGGAACGGAACAGCTGGCCCCTAATAGAACTGTTCTATCCTTGTCCGGAATGCGGATAAGAATAGGACATGTTCTATTTTTTTTTGCGGAACGGAAATTCGGAAACGGAATGCACACGGAGTAACTTCAGTTTTTTTTTGAGGACCCATTAAAATGAATGGTTCCGCATACATTCCGCAAAAAAAAAAAACGGAACGGACACCGAAAGAAAATATGTTCCGTGTGCATGAGCCCTTACCCTGTTGTAAACTGTAGAAAAAAACTAGAACTCTTAACTTGGAAGATGTATCTATTTTTGAAAGATTCTACACTGATTTATCAACTGTTCTCTGCATACTTTCAGACTTTTGTCTGTCTTTTATATATTTTTAATCACATATTCTTATTTTCATTTTTATATCCTTGTATTTGTTTGTCTTCAATCTGCTTTCATTCGATTTTATTGGTAACTATTTCACCTAGCCTAGAGGTGTGATTACAGGCTGAACTGGACGGACAGATGTCTTTTTTCGGCCTTATAAACTATGTTACTATGTTAGTATGTGTTAGAACTGTGCCTAGGTCATAGAGTGTGATTTTCCATCATGGTCTCCATATGCAAATATAAAGCAAACTTAAAGGGCATGTCTACTTTTTATCACTGATGTGATGATTCATTTTTTAACTTTTATCGCTCTATTCTTCTGATACAGAGCTCCAGATCTACTGAATAGCCCATATAGTTACAATGGGAAACCTCTTGACAATCAGCTGTTCAGTGTAGCTCTGCTGCTGCAATTGGACACCGGAGATGGAAAGCACAGTGAACATAGTAGTGGTGGGAAATCGTTACTCCAATGCTCCCATTCACTTCAACGGGGTAGCGCTGTAGTAGTGCGTTCCATCCAGCTACATTGAACAGCTGATCGGCAGGGGTGCGGGGTGTCGGATCAGCTAGTCATGGCCCATCCTGAGGGATAGATACCCTTTAATTACACTGCAACAGCAAACTATGTATTTGATGGGTTAATGGGGTTGTCTGAGGTTTTATTTTTCTTTTTGGTGCTCCGTTTACCATTACTGCCAATCACTGGCCTCAGCAATGTACAACATAAGACCACTGAGGCTAGTGATTGGCTGCAGTGGTACACGGAACATCAGCACTGCAGCAAAACTGTACATCTCTGAATGCACCTCAGGAAATATTAGAGTGGCGGTGCTGGATTGGAATGGATGCAGCATGCAAGTTTTATTTTACATGGTTCTCAGCACTTTGCAAAAAAAAAGTAGGACAACCCCTTGAAGTGATAATTTAATGTTTGCTACATTTGTATGAGCAGGACAAGTGAAGGCTATGCTGTATTCCTGGATTATTATTATTCATTTCTATGCAAAGTCACAGCCTTAGGGCCCATTTACACGACCACGTGAATGGGTCCGCATCTATTCTGCAATATTGCGGAATAGATGAGGCTCCATTCACTTCTATTAGAGCGGGCAGCCGCGGCTCTGTGCCGCAGCTCCGCAATAAATTATAGAACATGTCCTATTCTTGTCCGCAACAGCGGACAAGAATAGGCATTTTGAACGGGGCACCGTTTGCAGAACACACGCCAGGCGGCATCCGTGGTATTGTGGATCCGCATTTTTGCGGATCCGCAATACTATGGCCGTCTGAACGGCGCCTTACAGTCACATGAGGTGAAAGAGCTCCTGCCCACCATGAAATTAGATCAAATATCAGATAGTCAATCTTTCTGAGCTGTGATGGGTATGCATCTACTACAGAGCACAGATGATCATTCATACAGTTTTAAAAATGTCAAAGTGGACATGGCTGTGACTTTGGCATGTAGACACATGTAGGAGTACAGGGGATGCTCATATTCTTCGCCCTGCTTCCTGTTGTGGGGACATTCTTGTAAATGCTCTTGCGCTGAGTAATTCCAAACAGAAATGTCACCTCCACCTCAAAGTCCTAAACCACTGGCTAGTGTGGGCATGGTGAAGGTTAACAGAAACTGCAGAGGGGCGGTAAATAAACTAAAATGTCATATTCTCTGGATATCCGTTTGTGGTGCCCAGAGTGGTTTTTATGTCTTTTACCCCACAATGGCGAAGAGCAGTGGAGGTGTTGGAACATGCACTTTACTTTCATAGTACACCAAAGTCTCAAACCAAATATACACTATTCACAAAATGTTAGGGATATTTGGCTTGTGGGTGAAATTTCAGGATGAACCTAAAATGCACTCTAACCCTAGGCGTCATCGTCTTGTATGGGCCAGGGAGCATCTACTCTGGAAGAAGGACCAGTTGGCCTCTGTGCTGTTCACTGATGAAAGCCGATTCACACTGAACAGTAATGATGGCTGTCAACGATGTTGGAGACATCAAGGAGAGAGCTGTGCATCAGCCTTTGGTGGTGGTGGTGGTGGTGTTACAGTGTGTCTAGTCAATACAGAACTGCCCTACATTTTGTGAATGATACAGTGACAAGCCCATACTACTTGAATAACATCATTTATCAAGTCATTGTGCCTCTGCATGAACAATACAGGCCTAATTTCATCTTCATGGACCACAATTTGCCAGCTCATCAAGGTCTCATCATTAGGGAACGGCTGCTGGAGACTGGGGTACCTCAAATGGAGTGAATCCCATTGAAAACCTATGGGATCAGCCGTGTAGAGGCTCATAACTCTGTACCAGAAGCTGTAATTGAGGCTCAAGGCCACATGACCAGTTTTTGAGACATTGACATTTTTTGTGGGGATATACCTACCGTTGTTGGCTTTTGTTTCAATAAATTGTTTGAGATGAGGAACTCACCATTGCATCCTTTCACTTAAAGAGGCTCTGTCACTAGGTTGTAACCTATGTATTTAAATACATAGGTTACAAGACCTAGTGACAACATTTAAAATCATACCTGTCATGCAGAGTTCTGCGCAGCGGTTGCGTAGATATTTAACCTTTAAAACATATGCAAATGAGCCATCGGAGCGGCCTCTTTCCTCTGGAGCACCGCTCCATCACCGCCCCCCCCCCCCCCGGGCCGAGGCACTTCCAAGGGGAGGGTAAGTGGAGGGTTAAACTTACTGATTCCTGGATGCCTGCGGTCGCGCTCCTCCGCCCTGTGTCCTCGCTCGCCCTCCGATCAGCTGGACTGACGCGAGCGCCGTCACTCCGGGATTAGGAGTGTCAGTGGCGGTGCGTGCGCAGTGGAGAAGACAGCGCTTGTAGTGTAAACACTGCAAGTGCTACTGCGCATGCTCCAGGGAATATTTTCAGACGCATGCGTGGGATTTCAGCGCTAGACTGATAAGTCTAGCGCTGTCTATCAAATCGGGTAATGGGCGTGTCAGTTGCGAGGGGACGTGCCTCGGGCCCGGGGGAAGGGGCGGTGATGGAGCGGTGCTCCAGAGGAAAGAGGCTGCCCCCCGGTGCTCCGATGGCTCATTTGCATATGTTTTAAAGGTTAAATATCTATGCAACCGCTACGCAGAACTCTGCATGACAGGTATGATTTTAAATGTTGTCACTAGGTCTTGTAACCTATGTATTTAAATACATAGGTTACAACCTAGTGACAGAGCCTCTTTAAATGCCCAACTTCGTTATATATTATCATCGTAGTGTGAACTTTTTACGTTTTCCATAAATTGCAGATGAAAGACAAATATCCCTAACATTTTTTGAGTAGTCTATATTACATTCTTTAGACAATCCTTTAACATAAAGCTCTTGGCCCTAATGTAAAATATGTAACAGGCTTACTTCGTACACAGCATCAAAGTGTCATCTGTAATACTGGTTTCTTATTATGTAGAAGAGGGGCCTCAGCCATTTTTAGAACTATTAGACCCTTTAGACTTGCTATTGGATCACCACTTATAAAGGTCCCGTGGTCCTGGGATGGCTGTGGTATGTCTAGTTTTCAACTATATCTGCATCCTAAGCACAGAGATACATGTTAAGAGAGCCATCAGCTCTCTACTCCACCATTTGCTGTCTTCTGATCTTCCCAGCAGCAAGCGTGATGTAGTGACGTTCTCACACCTGCTTTGCTGGGGATGAAAGTACACAGGCCGGGGATCATCCTGCAAGCTCTCCTACTCAGATCAGCAGGTGCGATGACCTCACTGTATTGTGACTGATGCTGCGGAGAACATGTTGTTCTTTGTTCATCGGGGGAAGAGGGCTTGGTCAGTATTAACTACAGGGCTTCGCTATTGTAAGGGGGGCACTAAGGAAGTAGTACTACTGTAAGGGGACAATGGCTACTGTTTGAGGGCGCTAAGGGGACATTCTACTATGTGGTGATACTAAGGAGCATAACTACTGTGTGGGCTCACTATGGGAGTATATTTACTGTCTGGGGCACTAAGGGGACATTCTACTGTGTGGGACACTAAGTGGATGTTCTATTGTATGGAGGCACTAAGGGGGTATAACTACTGTGTGGGGGCACAAAGAGGACTGAGCGGGATTGGGTGTGTATAGATGGGCACTGGATGGAGTAAGAGGAATGGCTTAGTATAAAAAAAGCTTTCTGTGGCATGCTATGTGCACTGCTACTGTTGTCCCTCCCTGGGTTTTTCAGAAGTTGGAATGTATGTGTAGGTATTGAAGTCTGGACTTTTGCCCCCGTTTTCCCTATGCAAAGTTATAAACTTCTTTGTTTAGTTCACTTGAAATGGTTAATTGATGAAAGCAATGACATCATCAAAACCACCTGTGCAGAACACAGGTGACATAATTATGTCATGGTGACCACCTGTGCTGGGACTCCTAGGTCACAGGCCAAAAGAAGAGTGTGTCTTGCACTTCCGATGCAGCATGGCACGGAAGTCAGGACAGTACAATATCTTTTTTTCTAGTCTAGTCTGGGGTCAATATTTTATTATAGAGGGTATTCTTGTTCCTAAAGAGGCCATATTATTACTGCTGGGGAAATAGAGGTGACATTAATAATACTGGGGGCATTATTAGTACTCTAGCACTTTAGGGGGCATTATTAGTACTGGGACACAATAGTATTGTCCTGAGGAAGAAGGCACTAAAGCCTTCTAACTACATGTTAATAAAAAGACCATCTTCATATTACAAAGCTGACTGCTGAAAAATTCCTGTGACAGTGCAGAACGATCCATCCGCTTTTTTCTTCTGTGTTCCTGATGTTTTTCTGGCTACCAAGTAAAGCGCAGGTATAAGGATTGTGGCTGCAGTCAAAGATCCCCATTCTGCTGGTCGGGTATAATAACCAGCAAGGCGGATGAGAGCTGTCGTGAGTATTCACAACGAATAAGGGTAAGCATAATACAACCCTTTATACTTATATATAAAATATATAAACATATATGTATATGTATGATGTCTGTGTATATATATAAAATATATACACAGACATCATACATGTGGCGCTGCTTTGTTTTTTCTGTTTTGTATGTTCATTTGAAGACCACGCTACTCTCCCTCCAACCTCCAAATAGCTGTCACTTACCGCCCCCAGGCCCAGCCACCATCTTTCTTGACCACTTCAACATCTGGCTCCTACACTTTCTTTCTGCTGACATCCCTACTATCATCATGGGTGACTTCAACATCCCCATTGACACTTGTCATTCAGCCGGAACTAAGCTTCTAGCACTCTTTTCCTCCTTCGGCCTATTGCAGTGGTCTTCCAGTCCCACCCACAGAGATGGTCACACTCTGGATCTTATCTTTACCCGCCTCTGATACCTATCTAACCTTTCTAACTCTCCCCCTATCCAATCACAACCTACTCTCCTTCTCTTCACTGGTCTGTTGACCTCCTCACACATAACAAAACCCAAAAAATCAACAGACAATCCTGGCACACTAGCCTGACCAAAAATCTGAGACAAGCTTCCAGAGCTGCTGAGCGGTGATGGAAGAAATCACATTCTAAGGATCACTTCACCACATACAAGCAATCCCTCCTCATTTTCAAATCATCATTTGCTGCTGCTGTAGAAGAGGAGATAATCCCAACTAAGACTGGGCCCCCTCTTGCCCTGGGCCCCATAGCAGTCGCATGGTCTTACGCCCCTGCTCGGGGCCAATATTCTTGCCATTAAAACAATAGGGACCACTATAGACCAGTGATGGAGAACCTTTTACAGACCAAGTGCCCAAACTGTAACCAAAATATCACATATTCATGGCAAAGTGCCAGCACGGTGCCTGAATACTACAGTCCTGTATAGTATATCTTCCATGTACTTTATCAGTTATCTATAATAGCCTGCCTACATTCAGTGCGCTGCTTGTGCTGTTCATAGAGCGCCCTGTGCTGCTGAATGGCAGGGAAAGTCTAAGGCATATTGGTACACCAGAGACTTTTTCCAGGGTGCGGGTGCCCACAGAGAGGGCTCTGAGTGCTGCCTCTGCACCCATGCCTTAGGTTCACCACCACTCCAATGAAATCTATTACAAGTCAACTGGGACTGGGTCAAGTGCTGTTCTTGTGGATAAATATGGTTTAATAAAGAAGGGGTTAAAGTTTTTTTTATACTGATGACCTGACCTATCCCCAAGATGGGTCATCAGCATCTGATCCACAGGGGTCCGACACCCGGGAGCCCTGCAGATCTGCTGTTTGAGCTGAACGCTGCTGCCTCTTCACTGCTTACCAAGCACAGCGCTGTCCATTGTATAGTGGCTATGCTTGTTATTGCAGTACAGACCATTCATTAGAATGGGACTGAGCTGCGCCTAGGTCATGTGACTGATGAGCGCGACATCACTGGCCTCTAGGGTAAGCTGTTAGAAGGCTGTGAGCGCCATGGCCTTCACAACAGCTGCTCGGCGGGGCTCTCGGATGTCAGACCCTCACTGATCAGTATAAAAAAAGTAAAAAAAACCCTTACTATACCCATACTACAAGTCAATGCGATCTTATGGATGGATGTCATTTGTATCCATTATGGTTACCATCATAATGCGGATGTCAGCAGAGTCACATAAAAAGGAAGACAAAGGGATTGTTCGACATGAATGAAAAATGCATGGATGGCTGAAAATAGCTTGAAAAAAACACACATACACACAAAAAAACCTCACCCCATGATTCCTATCCCTTCTATTCATACTTAATGTTTCGTATCAGCTTATGTAAACACTGCGGTCAATCAATGGCCTTGTCAGTGACATCTGCAGGATAGGTAATCAGTATGTGATTGGTGGGGGCCCGACACCTAGGACCCCCACCAATCAGCTGTTTGAGAAGGCACTGGAGCTCACAGTATCATTGCTGCCTTCTCTGCACCCACTAAGCACAGCGCCGTACATTGTATAGCGGCTGTACTTGGTATCGTACTCAGCCCCATTCACTTCTATGGGGCTGAGCTGCGCCTAGGTCATGTGACCAATGAATATGATGTCACTGACCTAGGGTAAGCGGAGAGAAGGCTACAGCGTGAGCCCCACTGCCTTCTCAAACAGCTGATGTGCGGGGGTCCCGGGTGTCAGACCCCACCGATCAGATACTAATGGCCTATCCAGAGTTTAGATCATTAATATTAAAATCTCGGAAAACCCCTTTAATTCCCTTGGACCCATGTCAAAGGCCTCTCAGCCAAACAAGGCCCCAGCCCTGCACTTATGATGGGCAAAAACCACATAATAACTAGCTACAGATGGCTTTTCCCTTTGGAGGAGATTGCGGTTTTGGTTTATTTCCCAAGTTATTGTTCCAAGGCCTGTTTTAAAGGGCCAGACAGTGATTTATGGGGTGGTAGTCCAATAGGTTATAGGTTATTACATTGCTATGTAATGCATGGACAGGTCAGAGCTGCTCTTTGTGAGCTCTATTACAGGGGGGTCCCAAGTAGGGACCCCCTGACATCCATATGTCTAAATAAGACTCTATAATAATTCCCTATGAATATTTAGAATGGGAAAGTCCATTTTGGGGAGCGGTCAGGACTCCTTTGTAAACAGGGGTATTTCCAGACTAGGGACTCTCCTAGGAGAACACATCCCTGGAGTACTGCTGTATGCGGGCAGACATACAGAAGTCTGGAGGGTACATGTGCGGGCCGGGAGCTGGGGGAGGGGGAGCACGGAGTCCTGCTTTCACTTTCACTCCAGTTCCGAGAAATCTCATCAGACCATTCTTCTCTTCTGCAACCGAAGGACTAGCGCAACCCTCTGCGCCACATGCCTGCAGAACGGCGCACGGGGACTTCCAGAGGACCTATATAGTGGTGGGTGGCCACTTCTATTTAACATTCTGGAGATCACAGCAGAAAGGGCGCAGCTTGAGACTCCCGATCTGCGCCAAATACATCCAGGGTAAGTACCTGAGGCTGATCGTTGGCTGCCGCTACCTGTGGTTCATACTTTACAGTGACAAGCAGCAAGGTGACTGTATACCAAGGTCCTGATTTATAAAGAAGGATCCCTGGTAGTAACCTGCTCCCAGCTGGTTTACTTACTGCAGCTTTAATACTGCTTGTTATGCCATAGATTAGGAGATAGCACATAGATAGAGATAGGAGATAGATAGGAGATAGACAGATATTAGATAGGAGATAGATATATATGAGACAGATAGATAATAGATATGAGATAGATAATAGATAGATATATATGAGATAGATAGACAGGTATGAGATTAGATAGATAATAGATATGAGAATGATAGCTAGATAATAGATTAATCAATAGATATAGATATGAGATAAAGCAAAAAACAAGTCTCAGCAGCACTGAATGAGTGTTTTTTTTTTTAGATATGAGATAGATATGAGATAGATATTAGATAGATAGATATCGATAGACACAAAGAAAGAATTTCTGCAGTACTTCAAAAGTAAAATTAATGAAAAAGGGTTTATTAACCCATGTGCAAAAAAAACTGCAATGTTTCAGTCCTGTCATAGGACCTTTCTCACGCTTGAAGGTCCTGTTATAGGACTGACGCTTTGCGTTTTTTGCACATGGGTCAATAAATCATTTTTTATTACATTTACTTTTGTAGTGCTGCAGAAATCCTTTCTTTGTATTGGTTTTGGACTTTCCTGGTCATCTTTTTGCTGGCACCAGATCTTTTTTGATACCGTGCTGCCACTTTTGCTTTGTTTTTGATAGCAACAAGATGTTGATTCTCCTTAAAGAGACCAGTCCTGTATGGAAACTTATTGGCAATGCCCCATGGGAAATGAATATGCAAAGAGGTATCTCGCAAGAAAGAGAACCATTTCACCAGAGCCACCTATTGGAAGTGCCTCCCTATGAGTCAAAACTGATTCATAGGGAGCCACTTCCAATAGGTGGCTCTGGTAAGATGGTTCTCTTTCTTGCGAGATACCTCTTTGCTCATTCCCTTCCCTTGGACCATTGTCAATAAGTCTCCATACCATGGGGCACTTCCAGTAAGTGTTTATACAGCAGCGAATTTAAAGTGGCTCGCACTGTGGTATCTGGTTCTGCTGGGGCGGTATATTGTGCTGCACTGTAGTATTTGGTTCTGCCGGGGTGATATATTGTGCTGCACTATGGTATTTGGTTCTGCCGGGGTGGTATATTGTGCTGCACTATGGTATTTGGTTCTGCCGGGGTGATATATTGTGCTGCACTATGGTATTTGGTTCTGCCGGGGTGGTATATTGTGCTACGTTGTGGTATTTGTTTCTGCTGGGGCAGTATTTTGTGCTACATTGTGGTATCTGGTTGTGTTGAAGTAGTATTTTGTGCTGCACTGTGGTATTTGGTTCTCCTGGGGCAGTATTTTGTTCTGCAGTGTGGTATTTGGTTCTCCTGGGGCAGTATTTTGTTCTGCAGTGTGGTATTTGGTTATGCTGGTGTGGTATATTGTGTTGCAATGTGGTATTTGTTTCTGCCGAGGCGGTATTTTGTGCTGCACTGTGGTATTTGGTTCTGCTGTTGTGGTATTTTGTGCTGCCACAAAATATCTCTCCAGAAGTTGCCTCTCTGTGGTGACCTGTGGCACTCTCCATTTTCTGTCCTCCTCCTCCTCCAGCTGACTCTAAGGCCTCATGCACACGAACGTGTGCCGGCCGCGGCCATGCTGCGGGCCGCATACGGCGGGTCCGCAATAAATGGGCACCGGCCGTGTGCAGCCCGCATCATGGATCGCGGACCCATTCACTTCAATGGGTCCGCGATCCGGGAGATGCGGAGCAGAGGCACGGATCGGAACACCACGGAAGCACTACGGTATGCTTCCGTGGTGTTTCTGGCCATGCCTCCGCACCGCAAAAAAGTAGCGAAAGCACTACTTTTTTGCGGTGTGGACCCTCGGATGCAGATCGCGGACCCCATTCAAGTGAATGGGTCCGCGATCCGCATGCGGTGGCCTCACGGTCAGTGCCCGTGCATTGCGGACCGCAGTTGCGTCCCGCAGCACGGGCACGGTCGGCACATGGGTGCATGGGGCCTAATTGAGATATGAAAGGTTGGGTGAGAGGGGCTGAGGAGGTGAGACACGGGCAACAGCACAGAGCCAGCTCTTCTGTCAGCATGCTGCCTGGTCATACAGGAGAATACAGCACTACATACTGTACCGTACCTCTTACATTCAGTGATGTCTCCTCTAGACATTCTCTTTCCTCATCTTCTCCATTCAGTCAGGACCACCATGACAACTTCTTTCAGCCATGTCTCATTCCATAACTTCGGTGCATCCAGCGCCAGTTCCAAATGTAAGAGCTTCCTAGCGATCTTAACATTTAGACCATTTTCTATGCCTAAACCAGGGGTAGAAAATGATGAATGAGATAGGGCCTGCTGGCCCGTCTCCTTCTCCTCCCACACCACACCCGCTTTTTTAGACCTGGACTGAGCTGGGAAGAAGTCGTAGATTCGGCTGCAACATGGCATGCCACAATAGTTGAGTATATCTGGTCATAAATGGCTTTTTTGGCTTTCTTAAAATGGCAATGCAAAGACATGGTTTTTCTTTACAAAAATGCATTGTGTGAAAGTGGTAAAACATAAAAAAAAAATATAAAAAATTGGTATCTCTGTAATCGTACCGAACAGCAGAATAAAGATAACATATCGTTTGCACGATGTTCAACACAATGACAAGACACAAAAAGCAATAGCAGAGTTGCTGCCATTTCTTTATCCTGCTTCGCAAAAAGTAAAATAAAAAGTGATCAAATAGTTGTATGTACCCCAAGATAGAAGGAATGGTGATGGCAACTCATCCCGTAAAAAATAAGCCATGACACAACCTCGTTCAGAGAAAAATAAATGTCAGAAAATGTCTGTACTGGTCACCAGAGGCTGCTCAATAGCAACATGGCGCCCATAACCTAATCCATCAAAATCTGTTGCACAAAAGTCAAAACTCTGCAGCATTCCCAAAGAGCAGTTTACCTCCATTTATGGCATTTCCATACCTAGTAGAATCCACCTAACAATTAAAAGGGCATTGTATATCTCAGATGGCACAATGTGGGCACAGCATATTGGGCACTGTAACAAAATCTGAGGTAGATAGATTGATTTTAGATTTTCCAGAACTTGTATTATCAATAGCTGATTGTATGTCAGTGTCTTCTGATCTATTAAGGACTTATGCAAATTGTGCCTCTAGATGCCAACCAGAGGTGAGGAAACTCTATTTAGCACTGGCCTGCTACTTACAAGCCATATGGGCATACTAATGAAGACCTGGAAGAAGACACTAAAAATACAGGGCAATTCCAGACATGTCGGCTTCTAACCCAGCATGTGGTCTAAGCCATTCAGTAGGTGGATGAAATAATATCAGAAGCCATACCTCCGACCTCATAACACCCACAACTTCAGAACCCTAGTAATTGTGTTCAGTCTGACATGGGCTTCTCGTGGAGTCTAGACACACTCTACTGGACAGGAAAATTTTCTTGGTATTCAGGATCTGGCCTTCAGGAAGTCATAACTCGATCATATTTGGTGTCTGTATGACCGGGACGTGGCGACTCAGATTATGGGAACTTACCTATATGTGCAGTCCCTGTCATACGGCGAGAAATCGCTGTGATTCATATTGCCTCGTCGGTTAGCAGTTTGGGAAAACCTGAATGATATCAGACGTCCCAGAAGGCCGGAACCAAAAAGGAAGGAGGTTCCTTCACAGCCCACACCTTGGCTGAGGAAGGATAAAAACGGGTGGTTGGGAACAGTTAAGGGTCAGCCATTTGGGGACCCACATTGTTTGGAGTGACGGTCCATATCCTCAGCAGTTCCCACAGCCGGAATATAACTGCTGCATCTCAGTAAGCCAATATTTTGTATTTTATCCCTTTTATTTTATCTGTTTACTGCATTGTTCTTGTATGTATATTTTAGTTTTTATCTTTTATCTGATACTTTCTTTTTGTATTGCACTGCACTATTGTGTATTAAATTTAAAAACTGATAAGTCCCTTTCTTGTTGTCTTATAGAACTTGCTCCTTCGAAGGGAATAACATTACTGGTAGTGTTTTGGGTGATTTTAGGTCCCATATAGATAACTCGTGCTCCGGTGTTTATTTTGGGTTGAGAGAATATGTGAGTATAGGCCCCTATTGCTTTATACTATAGGTGGTGGCAGCAATCGAGATATTGGGGTGTTAGAATCTAGGGGAGTGTGTTTTTTCACTGTTGTTATTATCTTTCACCCTTCTAAAAAATTAATAAAAATTTTAATTTTCAAGAATCTAGGGGAGTAAATTAGCATAATTCCGTCATCTAGATTAGGTAGGTGGGAATTTATGTGGTAAATTGATGAGCTCACTAGTATAATTCACCCCTGTGACGTGACCCGAGAGTAGGGATCGTCATAGGCTCTGAAATGCCATATCTGTTTAAGGCTTGCAATTTTTCATTTTTTATAGAGCATGCTCATTAATTTTTGCAAACACCTATGGGGTCAAAATGCTCACCCCGCCACCTAATAAATATCTTGGGGGGTGTAATTTCCGATATAGGGTCATTTCTCAGGGGTTCCATGTATTATTTTACCCCAGAGCCTCTACAGTTGTCAGCACAAGATGTGTAAATCACCACACTGGGCCTCAAATGCACATGGTGCTCTTATACTCCTGGGCCCTGCTGTATGTTCAGATAAAAGATTAGGGCTACATGTAAGGTGTTTACCAGAAAGCACGGCATAATAATAAGAGGTCTTGATATTCACACTGGCATACACTGGATACAACAGATTGGAGACTGAAATGGAATCTATGGAAAAATTGCAATTTTTTACTTTGCACCATCTGCTGTGAATTAATTTTGCAAAATACCTGTTGGGTCAAAATGCCCACTACACCCATTGGTAAATACTTAGAGGGGTATGTGTTCTAAAATGGAGTCATTTCTTGGGGGTTTCTTTTTTTATTTAACCTCAGGATCTCTGCAATTGTTGTTCAATGCTGTATAAGTCATCAAACTAGGCTTCAAATGCACATGGAGCTCCTTCCCTTCAGAGCCTTGCGGTGTACCCATAGAGCACTTTACGAACATATATGGGGTCTCATATTCAGGAGAAAATGATTAACAAATTATGCGGTGATTTTCTCCTGTTACCAATTGTAAAAATGAAATAATTGGGCTTTTCTTGTTAAAATAATTATGTAATTTAAGGTAATAAAAATTGAAGTTTGCTTGTCTGTTAACTCTTTCTGCATTACATGAAACATTGATTAAAATGAAAAATCTCCATTTTCCTTTAGCTCTTGTGGAACACCTAAAGGGTTAAAAAAGTTTGTAAAATCACTTTTGAATAATTTGAGGGGTGTAGTTTCCAAAATGCGGTCATTTATGGGTGGTTTCTATTATGTAAGCCCCTCATAGTGACTTCATAACTGAGTTGGTCCTTTAAAAAGTGGGTTTTGAAAATTCTCTTGAAATGTTCTTAAACATTGGTTCTAAAATTCTAAGCCTTCTAATGTCCTAAAAATAAAATTACATTTACAAAATAATGCCAACATAAAGTAGGGAAATGTTAAGTAATGGCCCAGTATTAAAAATCCTCCTAAAGTGCCCCTAGTATTAACACATGCTCACAGTAATGCCCCCTATAATGCTCCAGTATTAAAAGTCCATAGACCAAAAATGCCCCAGCCTATTACGTCCCCATTATTAAAAATTCTTAATAGTGCCCTGAATGAGTAATGCCCCTATAGTGCTGTCAGTAATGCCCCACTTTGCACCCCCTGTGACTAATGCTCCCTTTAGTGCAGCCTAAAATGCCCCCTATAGCGCTGCCATCAATGTCACTAAAGCCAGGCAGTAGCAAAATCATTACTACATCATCCTTACAGTACTGCTAATTCTACAGGATTACTTCCCATTACTACTCCGTACAACACTACTACTATAATACTACTACTGCTCTTAAGTACTACTAGCACTGTCATCCACTACTCCTAGATTAGGCTATGACATTGCTCCTTCTGTGCTTCATCTACATTTCCTCCTCTTTTACTAGTACTACATTACCATGGCTTCTATACAATGGGAGTTGTAGTCGTACTTCACATACTTGACAGTGGCGCTAACACAGAAATTGAGACGGCTGATTTATTTCTATTTATTTATTTTATGCACTTATTTAGGTGTGACATTAGCAGCACTCAGTGCCCCAGTGGCGCTCACAATCTAAGCTCCCTATCAGTATGTCTGGGAGTGTGGGGGGAAGCTGGGGAAGCTGGCGTACCTGGAGGAAACCCACACAAACACAGGGAGAAAATACAAACTCCATGCAGATGTATTTGGTTGACTCAAACCTAGGACCCCAATGCTGCAAAGCACCAGTGCTAACCACTGATCCTTTGTGCTACCCTACGGCTCATACGTTGCACAAGAGGAGTCTCCCATTGAAGATGCGAACGTTACCTGTGTCTGTGTGTAGAGCTCAGTAAACACCATGGCGACCACTGGGAGGGGTTCTGGGCGCTCTCACCGTCATTCAGTACAGTTGAGCCATGATGGAACCATTCATTTCAATGGGTCCGCAAATTTCCATTCCGCAAAAAAGATAGAACATACCCTATTTTTGTCCGTTTTACTGACAAGGATAGGCATTGTTACAATGGATCCGCAAAAAAAAACGGAACGTCATCCATTTTTTTTGCGGATCCACAATTTGCGGACTGCAAAACACATCCGGACATCTGAATGAAACCTTAATGTGAGGAAAAGGGGTGATTAGAATTTTTATATTTGTTTATTCATCCTCAATAAAAAAATGAAAACAGAATTTTAGAAATGTTAGCAATTTTTTTAAAAAGGAGAAACTAGAATTTTGTATGGACATAAGCATTCAGACTTGCTAAGATGCTTACAATTTAGCTCCATTTCTCTTGATCATCTTTGAGATGTTTCTACACCTTAAGTGGAGTCCACCTCTGGTAAATTAAGTTGACTGGACAATTTTTTGGAAAGATACAGCCCTGTCTATATAAGATGTCACAGCAGCCAATGTATATCAGACCAAAATTTAAGCCATGAGGAGGAAAGAACTGCAGAGATCAGAGACAGGAGGCACAGATCTGTAGATGGCTACAAAAAAAATCTGCTGGACTGAAAGTTCCCAAGAGCACAGTGGCCTCCATAATTCTTAAATAGAAGAAGTTTAGAACAACCATGACTCTTCGTAGAGCTGGCCGCCCCGCTAAACTTAAGTAATCGGGGGAAAAGGGCCTTGGTAAGAGAGGTGACCAAGAACCCAGTAGTCACACTGGCTGAACTTCAAAGATCCTGTGTCAGATGGGAGATAATTCCAGAAGGTCAACTATCACTGCAGCATTACACCAATCTGGGCTTTATGGTCAGAAGAAAGCCTCTCCTCAGCAAAAGACACACGAACATTTGCAAAAAAGCATCTAAAGGACTCTGACTGTGAAAAACAAGATTCTCTGGTCTGTTATAGAACTTTTTGGCCTTTATCATGTCTGGAGGAAAAGAGGCACTGCTCATCATCTACGCAATATAGTCCCTACAATAAGGCATGGTGGAGGCAGCATCATCTTGTTTGGGTGTTTTTCAGCTGTTGGGACAGGGAGACTGGTCAGAGTTGAATGAAAGCTGAATGGAACAAAGTACAGAGATTTTCTTAATGAAAACCTGATCCAGAGTACACTGGACCTCAGGCTGGGCTGAAGGTTTGCCATCCAACAAGACAATGACCCTAAGTACACAGCCAGGACAAAACAGGTGTAGTTTGGGACAACTCTGTGCATGTCCTTGAGTGGCAAAACAGCCAGAGCCCTGACTTGAACCCAATCGAATATGTCTGGAGAGACCTGAAAATGGTTGTCCACCGATGATCGCTATCAAACCTGACAGAGTTTGAGAATGATGGTGAACAACTTACGCCTGTGACAACCCCTTTGTGCTAGCCTTATAACCTTCTCTATTCCTATTGCATTAACTGTGCAATTTATTTAAGATCTGATTTTGTAAGTATTGCCATTAAAGGGTTTGTCCCATCTTGGCTTTTTATAGCTGAGATGGGAATAACCGCAGTAAGTACAGGCCGGGGCCAGATGGACTTATGAAATTGCATGTGTTGTTGTTGGAGCATCATAGTGATCAGTACATAGAGAGTCCATCTCTGCAGTTGTCTATATAAAAAGGTAGCTTTATTTAACAGTTTCTAAAAATACATACACTAACATCTGACGTGCTGTGAGCAGGCCTAGGTCGCAACGGAACATACAAAAGTTAAAATAGACATGGTGTTCACAAAGAAACATAGAAAGACCACATTCGTTAGGCAAGTACACATGAAAAAAACAGTACTCATCATGGGTGGATTTAGTGGCCCTAAAGCCCTGGGCTGTTCCTCAAGTTAAAATAGTATACTGGATAGTACACCCCCCAACCCTAGCGCTAAAGAGATATTTAAGTGGACATTAAATTCAGTGCTACCAAACATGAAGGAGAATATAGCACCTCCTAACTTGTACATCCAGTGATGTCTCATCTGATGTAAACATTCTCTTTCCTCATCTTCTCCATCTGAAGATGATTGCCATGATGACACCTTCCAGCTACATCAGGCAGAATTTCCATTAACCTGCCCTTATTGGTGCCCCAACAGTGTTATTCTCCTGCCTCCCCAGTACTGTGCCTGCTGTGCTCCCCAATACATCTGGATACTACACTGAAGAAATAATAGTACCAACAGATAGCCCCTCATAGAAATATTACAAAAGTTCCACCAATTGTATCTCTCTCCCAGAGTTCTCTCATTGCTAATAGTACTCTCTACAGTGCCCAAATAGTGATAATGCTCTCTGAAAGTGCCCCCATTAGTAGTAGTGCCCTCCATGTTGTACCCACTAATAATAATTCTGGCACAGTACCACAGTGGTAATACTGCACCCATAGTGCCCCAGTAGAAATAAAGTGGTCCCCCAGTACTAATAAAGTCCCTCTATGAGGCATTTTTATACAGCCCATAGTAGTAGTAAGAACCTCCTTTACTGGTCAGTATAATAGTAACAATAAATCACAGAAAACAGATGCAAACAATATATACTATATAAACTAAGCCCACATTCTGATATGATAAAATCTGATACTCTTAGCCAGTATATTTTGATCAAAACACATCTGTGTCCACCTACCCAGCGCCAAGGTGGTCTCAGGTCAGTTAGGTCCTACGCTAAACCTACCTATGCCGTTGAGCATCTATGTCCCCCTATAGCATCCCAGTAGTTTCACTGCCCCCTATAGTGCTCCCAGTAATTATAATGCCTCCAGTAGAGACTATAGTACTCATAATACCGCCCTTGTATTACCCTCAGTAGATATGTCTGCCTTTAAAGGCCCTAGTATTTACACTACCCCCCAATAGTCATTGTGCCTTCAGTAGTAGTGAAAAAAAAACCTCACTTAGTTTTGCAGTCTGAGTTGCCTACATCCTGAGCTGAGTTGCTCTAAGCTGTCAGGAACTTTAGGCTAGTAGCCTTAGAGCTATGAGAGTGAACAGCGAGGACAGGGGCCATGAGCAATATGCAAATGCAGGTCACCAGATCAAGTGACGACCTGGAATATTCATGGACATTTTTGACCCCCAGGAGCCTCGGACAGCCACCCAACATGTCCTGTTGTAATCTATTATTGGTTATCCTGGTACAAAAATGCAATTTCTCGCTAACCTAATGGAAATGAAGACAACTTACTAGGATTTAACCCCTTAAGGTCCGTTTTTGCAGTTTCATTGTTTACTCCCTGCCTTTCTGGAGCAATAATTTTTTACTTTTCTGTTCTCATAGCCATATGAGGATTTGTTTTTTTTTAAGGACAAGTTGTAGTTTGCGTACAAATTACAAGGTGTGTACGCATTAGCGTACAGATTAGAAGATGCGTACGCTACTACTCGAAAATTGCTCCCAAGTACGCTCGGCCGTGCATGCTCGCTCATCTCTAGTAGGCACTTCAGCTGTTGTGAAACTACCAGCATGCATACTTGATCTGCCCTTCTAAGAACTATCATAGAAATGAATGGAACATGCTGGGAATTGTAGTTTCACAACAGCTGGAGTGTCCAAGGTTGCTGACCCCTGCTCTAGGTGTAACAAACAACACCATTTCTCCTAGATGCTCATTGACATATAAATAATTTTTCTGAGCAATGCAGGCAAATATGAACATGAGACCTACATAGATGCCGTCAGCTGCCAGGTGCACATGCAACAGGTCAGCCAGTTTCATAGTATAAATCTGCTGACAGATGCTCTTTAGGCTTAATTCACACATTTTGTTTCCGTGTCCGTTCCATTTTTTTTGATTGATTTCAATGGGTCCGCAAAAAAAAAAAAAAAACGGAAGGTTTCCGTATGTCCGTGTTTCCGTTCCGCAAAAAAGATAGGACATACCCTATTTTTGTCCATTTTACTGACAAGGATAGGCATTGTTACAATGGATCCGCAAAAAAAACGGAACGTCATCCATTTTTTAGCGGATCCACAATTTGCGGACCGCAAAACACATCCGGACGTGTGAATGAAACCTTAATGTGAGGAAAAGGGGTGATTAGAATTTATATATTTGTTTATTTTTTAATAATTGACTTCAGTCACTGATAGCTGTACACAGGGGAGGTGTTATCAGTGATTGATAGCATTCTCTGTGTAAGTATGAATACAGAGGACTGTACAGTCGACAGGACTTTACTTTCAGTCCTGCATAATGGAAACCATACAGATCCGTTATGCTGCCCATAGACATCTATTATGACCGATCAAAACGGTATCCGATTTGAATTCCTTCTTTCAAAGTCCGTTATTTTCTATTATAACCATGCTATAATGGAAAACGATAACGGGATTCATAACGGTGATCTATTGCATAAACCACAAGGTCCTGCAGCAATTTTTATAAGATCTGATTTTGTCTGTAGTGCCATTTAAGAGGTTGTCCAATCTTGGATGAAATGGTAATATTATCAGTAAGTGCAGGCCAGGGGCTTAATGAACTTACAGAATCATCCAAGTATTTCCATAATTCCTGGAGCAGAGAATGGGCTCTATAAGAAACACATTTCACTCTGTTTTCTAGAATTTTTGTCAAAGTCTTGATGCTATCCAGGTACACATTTCTGAATCATTGTAGGAACCAGTTTATATTTCTTATTTACGTCGTTTTTCCAGTATCCTCCCTTAATTCTTTATCTGATATTAGGGAATTCCTTTCTAATCCTGTATGCTTCCACCCTACAGAAGGTACATGCAGGATACTCTCTCTTCTTTGACCTGTTTTTACCTTGCTGGCTTCATTTGCAAACTGACAGTTGAGCTCCAGGCTAAAGAAAAAAAATCACCTGGACACCTATCGCTCCTAAGTTCAAAAGACAGGTTATATTTTTGGGTTGATAAACTAGACATTGGACTGACGAGTGGCAGCTTTTAAACTGGACTGTGGACTGACTGCAGGGTTTTCACCAGACTGTGTACTGAGCAGCGACAGCAATTACAGTGGGGAAAAAAAGTATTTAGTCAGTCACCAATTGTGCAATTTCTCCCACTTAAAAAGATGAGTGAGGCCTGTAATTGACATCATAGGTAGATCTAAGCTATGAGAGACAAAATGAGAAAACAAATCCAGAAAATCACATTGTCTGATTTTTAAAGAATTTATTTGCTAATTATGGTGTAAAATAAGTATTTGGTCAATAACAAAAGTTCATCTCAATACTTTGTTATATCTCCTTTGTTGGCAATGACAGAGGTCAAACGTTTTCTGTAAGTCTTCACAAGGTTGGCACACACTGTTGCTGGTATGTTGGCCCATTCCTCCATGCAGATCTCCTCCAGAGCAGTGATATTTTGGGGCTGTCGCTGGGCAACATGGACTTTCAACTCGCTCCAAAGGTTTTCTATGGGGTTTGAGATCTGGAGACTGGCTAGGCTACTCCAGGACCTTGAAATGCTTCTTACAAAGCCACTCCTTCTGTGCCCTGGCAGTGTGCTTGGGATCATTGTCATGCTGAAAGACCAAGCCACGTTTCATCTTCAATGCCCTTGCTGATGGAAGGAGGTTTGCACTCAAAATCTCACGATACATGGCCCCATTCATTCTTTCATGTACACGGATCAGTCATCCTGGTCCCTTTGCAGAGAAATGGCCCCAAAGCATGATGTTGCCACTCCCAGGCTTCACAGTAGGTATGGTGTTCTTTGGATGCAACTCAGCATTCACTCTCCTCCAAACACGACGAGTTGTGTTTCTACCAAACAGTTCTAATTTGGTTTCATCTGACCATATGACATTCTCCCAATACTCTTCTGGAACATCCTAATGCTGTCTAGCAAACCTCAGATGGGCCCGGATATGTACTGGCTTAAGCAGGGGGACACGTCTGGCACTGCAGGAGTCCCTGGCGGCTAGTGTGTTACTGACAGTAGCCTTTGTTACGTTGGTCCCAGCTTTCTGCAGGTCATTCACTAGGTCCCCCCGTGTGGTTCTGGGATTTTTGCTCACAGTTTTTGTGATCATTTTGACCCCACGGGGTGAGATCTTGCGTGGAACCCCTGATAGAGGGAGATTATCAGTGGTCTTGCAGGTATTCCATTTTCTAATTATTGCTCCCACAGTTGATTTCATCACACAAAGCTGCTTCCCTATTGCAGATTCAGTCTTCCTAGCCTGGTGCAGGTCTATAATTTTGTTTCTGGTGTCATTCGACAGCCCTTTGGTCTTCACCATAGTGGAGTTTGGAGTGTGACTGTTTGAGGTTGTGGACAGGTATCTTTTATACTGCTATCAAGTTCAAACAGGTGCCATTACTACAGGTAATGAGTGGAGGACAGAGGAGCCTCTTAAAGAAGAAGATACAGGTCTGTGAGAGCCAGAAATCTTGCTTGTTTGTAGGTGACCAAATACTTATTTTACACCATAATTTGCAAATAAATTCTTTAAAAATCAGACAATATGATTTTCTGGATTTGTTTTCTTATTTTGTCTCTCATAGTTGAGGTCTACCTATGATGTCAATTACAGGCCTCTCTCATCTTTTTAAGTGGGAGAACTTGCACAATTGATGGCTGACTAAATACTTTTTTCCCCACTGTATACTACACTAGACTGTGGACTGACTGATTGACATTAGAAACAATGGGCTGCATGTTCTACCTTAATGCTCCCACTAGAGGGAGCTTACAGCATACTGTTATGCCTAGAACTCAATGATAACACAGTATGCAGTAAGCTCCCATGCTCCCTCTAGCAGTGGCTGTGGTTTGCACTATTTTAAATTTATGTCTATGTAGCAAGACTATAGGCTAAAGAATAATACTCCTTTAGCTCCTATGTCTAAACATTTAGTAGCCAAATTTTACTTTTGTCACCCTCTGGAGATCTATGTTTGGAGAAAATGGATTACAAATAGAAACATTTAAGAGAAAAAAAATTGAGGTCTGCACATGAACCATTAGGTTCACATCATCAAAGTGGTAAATACAGGCAACATATTTTCAGTGTAGGCAATAAAACAATACCCTCCTGTCTATATTTTAGAGGAATGTTGGCTCCAGACCACTGTACTTTCTGTAGTTGGAAGAAAAGGAATTTTGTGCAATGTGTTTATTGCTAAATAAATGCTCTTCTATGGTAATATATGTCTAAGACATTTTTAATGTTTGATTTGCCCAAATTCTTGGTTTTTAAAGGGGTTGTCTCATCTCACTGTTATCAAGACGAGATGAGACACAGTCCCGACCACAAACTATCCGGGAAACCGAGGGGTGCGTTGGCGCTCGCAGTTTCAGTAGCTCCCATTGCTGTGCATTCCGCTATACTATACTGCTTCTGTAGTTCCCATGCACTGCAATGTGAGCTACTGAAACAGCGAGCATCGGCACACGCCACTGTTACCCGGCCAACTGGTGATCAACACTATGTCTCATCTTGCCTTAGTAATGGAGAGATGAGACAATCTCTTTAAGACAGAATATCTGATGAATATATTCTGACAATCTCCATATTTTTTCCAGCAAGTTAGTACCATGTACACCTGGACCTCCATGTGGCACCGTGATGTGAGTCAGTTGGCTGTGCACCACCCAAAGTTGGATTTTTGGATTTAGTCCTACTTCAAAGCAAGTAAGTACTTGGATCCAGGGCTAATACATTTCATGTGTCAAAATATCAAATCTAACAGCATCATAATAGTGCTGACAGGTTTTTCTTGTATGAGAAACCGTCATTTATCAAACTGGTGTAAATTAGAACTGGCTTAGTTGCCCATAGCAACCAATCAGATTCCACCTTTCATTTTGGACAGCTCCTCTATATTTCTGCTTTCTTCCAAAAACAGTGCCACATCTATCCACGGGTGGTGTGTGGTATTACAACTCAGCACCATTCACTTTGGCACATAAAATCACAACTGTTATTAAAAGAAAATGTACATTGTGGCAAAAATGGCGACAAGACTGCAATGTGCTATGATCCATAAAGGCAGACATGTTAGCAGGCCTGCAGCCAAAGGGTGGCTAGTCAAAGTTATGTGTTATTTTAGGAGGTTTGGTCTAGGGTCTGTGGTTAGGGGGGTATGCCTTCCTCCAATCGTGCTGTTAATCATAGCACATGGCCGTTGCTGGATGTGACCTATGGAACAGGTAAATATCGGAATATCCGAACCTCTACTGATCTGATATTGATGACCTTTCCTGAGGATTTATCTATCTTATCTATTATCTATCTTTATATATCTTTATCTATTATTAGTGTTAGGAGGCATTCCCGCCCCTGTGGCTGCAAAATATTGATGCAGTCTATCTGGGCCCCACTGAAAAAAATTGCAGGCCCCATTGTAAAAATTCATTTTCTTGTCCACAAAATGGACAAGAATAGGACACATTCTATCATTTGCTGCTTGGCATGGAGAAACGTCCAGTTTTATTCATATCACATTATATCGATTGGTCTGATCATTTTTTAGTATTATCTTTATAATCAGTAAATAACGTTCACAAAAGGTGTAGAAATATTATTTTCCTTTTTTGTGCAATATAATAAGCCCATATCTCTGCCCTAATATCCCCTTTCCCTAATTGAACCAAAGGAGAAGAAGTAGAGAGGTTTGACTTGATAAGTTAGATTGGAACAGGTCAGAGTGCACAAACTACACTTTGACTGACTGATAACATTAAAAAGGACCTTTCACCACTCCTGACATGCATGTTTTAATCGCTTCATACATTCCCCATGTAATAACAATTCTGGAACATCTATTCTTATGTCTTTATGTTGTGCCATTCCTTTATTATTTGCACTAGAAGTTATTAATGAATTGCTATTTGTCTTCAGTAAGGGAACAGAGGGGAGGTAACCAGTTGGGGGTGTGTCCCTGCACAGACTGACTCTAGCCAATCAGAGCTGCCATGTTCAGACTGTGCAGGTACACACCCCCAACTGGTTACCTCCCCTCTGTACTCTTGCCGAAGGCAAATAGCAATTCATTCATAACTTCTAGTGCAAATAATAAAGGAATAGCACAACATACAGACATAAGGATAGATGTTCCAGAATTGTTATTACATGGGGAATGCATGAAGCTATTAAAACAGGCATGTCAGGGTTGGTGAAAGGTTCTCTTTAAAAAGGACCCAAACACCCAAACAGACAACTTAATTTCCTACTTTTCCATCCTCCTGCCCACCTTCTGAACACCCCATCCTGCCACCACCAATACTGTACCCCCCAATACTATACTAAGGAAACAGATAATCCCCCTGAAAATACTATTACCACACAGATAGTAAACATAGTGGATGCGGACCCATTATGCAGACGTTTGAATGGACCCTTAGTTATGGTCCGTGGTATCAGAATCCATAACGGAATTCTTACATAACCCAAACCTGAACCTTGTGCGCCAAACTTGAAACACAAGTTCGCTCATCCCTAGTTGCAACTACAGGGGTGAATAAAATGTTTTTCTTTTCACTCATTTTTTGTGAGAGAGCTGCCATTTTTTTAAATTCTAAATTTTATTGTCCTGGATTTGTTACCGGATCCATTGGCAGCACCTCCATATTTATATTTGGCCTGATGTGTGCCATTGTTTATATATATATATATATATATATATATATATATGTTTATATATATATATATATATATATATATATATATATATATATATACCGTATTTTCGCTTTATAAGACGCACTTTTTCACCCAAAAGTAGGGGGAAAATTGCTGTGCGTCTTATAAAGGGAATACAAGTGAAGCGCTCCCTAGTATATATTAGGTGCCAGGACCCCCATCAGACCTGAGATCAGCCCACCCAGCCCCATAAAGATAAAATAAAAAACTTTCTCACCTCTCCTGTGCCGTGGCTCCACTCCGGGTCCGGCACTCCTCTGTCTTCTCCGGGCCAGCCCTGCACTGTCCTGACCGCGTACAGTCAGGACCACGTGCACGCAGCCAGGTGATGCAGCTCCGGCAGGAGAAGACAGAGGAGCGCCGGACCTGGAGCGGAGCGGCGCAGGAAAGGTGACAGAGTTTTTTTTTAATTTTATCCTTATGGGGCTGGGTGGGCTGATCTGAGGTCTGATGGGGGCCACAGTCGTCTAATATGGGGGCTGATGGGCTGATCTGAGGTCTGATGGGGGTAGAGGGGATGATATGGGGGCTGATCTGAGGTCTCATGGGGCAGAGTGGGCTGATGTTGGGGGCACAGTGGGCTGATATGGGGGCATAGTGGGCTGATTTGAGGTCTGATGGGGGCACAGTGGGCTGATATGGGGGCATGGTGGGCTGATCTGGGGGCTGATCTGAGGTCTGATGGGGGCACAGTGGGCTGATATGGGGGCTGATGGGCTGATTTGAGGTCTGATGGGGGTCTGACATGGAGGGCTGATGGGGTTCTGACATGGAGGGCTGATATGGGGGTCTGATGTGATGTCCTGAAATTTATGGGGGGTCTGATATGAGATGTGATAAAAAATATTATTTTCTTATTTTCCTACTCTAAAATCTGGGGTGCGTCTTATCATCAGGTGCGTCTTATAAAGCGAAATATACGGTATATATGTATGTTATTCCTGCAGAATATAAATAATTTGCTAGAGGTAGTTGTGCATTGTGTGTGCGTATATATATTATTCTTTTTGTGAGGCAAGGTAACCAAAAAATGGTGATTGTCTTAGGTAGGGTCTTATTTTTTGCAGGATGAGATGACGGTTTGATTGGTACCATTTTGGGGCACATATGACTTTTTGATCACTTGGTATTACCCCTTTTGTGACGTAAGGTGATAAAAAATGGCTTTTTAGGCACAATTTTTTGTTTACTTTTGACAGCGTTCACCAGATGGGTTGTATCACATGCTATTATTATAGAGCAGGTTGTTACGGATGCACCGATACCTAATATGTGCATTTTTTAAATTTTACACAATAAAAGCATTTTTGGAAAAAGAATCATGTTTCTGTGTCTCCATTTTCAGAAAGCCATATTTTTTGGGGCGATTGTCTTAGGTAGGGGGTCATTTTTTGCGGGATGAGATGACGGTTTGATTGGTACAATTTTGGGGCACATGAGTTTTTGATTGCTTGGTATTACACTTTGTGATGTAAGGTGATAAAAAATGGCTTTTTTGGCACATTTTTTATTTTACTTTTTACGGCGTTCACCAGATGGGTTGGATCACATTTTTTTTATAGAGCAGATTTTTGCAGAATGAGATGATGGTTTGATTGGTGCTAACTTTGGGTACATGACTCTTTTGATCACTTTATATTCCAATTTTTGGGAAGTGAAGTGGGCAAAATTTTAATTCTTCATAGTTTATTTTTTATGGCGTTTTATGCGTACGAATTCACCTAATTAGCATACTTTTACTGCAAGTGAAAGGAGTGAAAGAGGAGAAGTCGCGATTCGTTAGCAACGCTATGCGAAAACAGTGATCGCTAGCGCTGCTTCATCTGTATATGTGACATAGCCAGAGCGCTGTCATTAGCATAGTATGGTAATGACAGCACCAGCCATTGCATCGGCACATGACGGCAGTCAGAGATGTGTTTTACAGCCCCTAAACACACGGCAGGGCTGATAATGAAAGTGCCCACGCCTGGGATGTGTATTAGGAGCTATAAAACACATTGCAGACTGGAGCTGTCAGTAGCAGGGAGAGCAGTGCGCGCTCCCGGTGGAGACAGGAGGAGTTACAGAGAATCCGTCAGATGACAAATTCTCTGTAAACTCAGTGAGGACAGCCTGCTGTGCATAGGAAACACAGCAGGCTGTAGAACAAAAACGGAAAAAAAACAGATAAACACAAGCAATTGTATGTATTAGTGTAAAAATTTTTTTTTTTTTTACAAAAGTGTCCATATCCTTTAACGGACAGCTTCACGGATGCATCATTGACCACATTCTCACATATTTGAGTGAATTAGGCTAGTTTCACACGAACGTTGTGTTTTGCGGTCCGCAAATTGCGGATCCACAAAAGAAACGGATGACGTCCGTATGGCATCCGTTTTTTTTGCGGATCCATTGTAACAATGCCTATCCTTGTCTGCAAAACTGACAAGAATAGGACATGTTCTATTTTTTTTTATGGGCTACGGAACGGACATACGGATGCGGATAGCACACAGTGTGTTGTCAGTATTTTTTGCAGACCCATAGAAATGAATGGGTCCGCATTTTATCAGCAAAATATGCGGATCAGAGCCCGCAAAAAATACTGTCGTGTGAAAGAGGTCTAAGGCTTAAGACTGCGACAACCCAAAGCGCAAAATAGGACTAGACATCGGGTGCATCATTCCAGCCTTTTACTCTCCATCCGTTCTGTCCTTTACTACTGCATCACAGTGTCATAATCACAAAGTTCTTCAAAAGTTTTGGCAGGCACAAAGTGTAAAAGAAGAAGACAAAAGAAAAAAAAAACACCACAGCCGCATTGAGCTTCTGGTCTTGCCCCCTAGCCACCTTAACCCATATATCCCATATATCAAAATGACCACTATGAAAAGGGGACATAAAAAAATATTTCTCATATGTTGTGCTATTAACAAAAAAGTGAAAAACAGACTAACCCCGCCTTTTTCCACTTTTCCTTTAAACAATAAAAAATAAAGCGAAAAATAGTAAAATAAAAAATGTCAAAAATAAAGCCCCATGCATCACCGAAAAGAGGCACAAAAATTACTTATATAACCGAATGGAAAAAACTTAAAGGGGTTATCCAAGACTATAAAAATGTCCCCCATATGCCGGGCCCCTCAGAATGAATATACTTACCTGGCTCCACGCTCATTGCGCCGTTCCTTGTCCCTGCACCGCCGCTGCTGCTTCTCCCTGTGCGCCAATGAAAACATCCTGTGTCGAGGGGAGTGGCCAATGGCAGGCGGCCCCCATACCCGTCTGCCATTGGCTGCTCCCCTCCGACACTGGATGTTTTCATCCGTGCACGGGGAGAAGCAGCAGCGGTGCAGGGACAAGGAATGGCGCAGGGAGCCAGGTAAGTATATTCATTGTGAAGGGCCCAGCATATGGGGGAGTATTTTATAGTCTTGCATAACCCCTTTAAGGCTTTCAAAGACACGTGCTAAAAAAAAGAGTGAAAATGTGCCTGGTCAAGAAGGGGGGTAAATGGTCTGGCCTCAAATTGGTAAAAACAACTTAAAAGGATTGAATTAGTGACCTGTTCTGTGTTATTTGCTAGGGACACATACCGTTGTAGAAAGCTGATCTTTTATGACTATGTGGTGAATGTGAAAGAGATGGATTAATATCTGCATCCACATTTTCTGTGTCATTCTATATTCTGGTAGAATCATATTTTCTTCTGTTTTTTCATTTGCTAAATAATCATGGTACAAAAACCATATGATTACAGTACATATATATTTAACAAAAAAACATCCAAACTGAAGAGAGAGGGAGAAAAGGGAGAAAAAGAAAAAAAAAATGTCTTATTTCAGAAAGCCAGAAACTTCCTCAAGTAGTGACAAGATCCAAGGAGACCAGGCATCTATGTATTTATCATAATATTCTTTATACATACATAACCCTTGTTCACATTAAATTATATTATTCAACATATTTTTCAAACCACAATTGAGGGAATGCTAGTAGACATCCACAGCTGAGGAATCTTGGCACACATCAAGGCTCTCACTATAGCACCAGATATGCACTTTGGAATCGTAAGAGAGGTAGTATCTGCTAATATACAAATAATGTGTCAAAGTGGAACTGGTATCTGACTCGCTGAGTATTAACCCCTTTAGGTCAAGGCCTATTTTCATTTTTGCATTTAGGATTTTGCCTCCCGACGTTCCAATAACCGTAACTATTTTATTTTTCCGTTCACATAGCTATATGAGGGCTTATTTTTTTCAGGGACACAATGCATTTTTTAATGCCACGATTTAATTTACCCTATCTTGTATTGGATAACAACTCACTGTGGGGCTGAGGGATGCGGGTTCCACGATCAGCTTTGATTGCGGCACCCGAGGGGTTAAACGAGCAGGTGGCTGCCGGCTGTCATGATACCCGGGCCGCAGAGGCCCGCTCCATACATCCCCTCACACATTGTGACATATAGTTATGTAATAATGTGTGAAGGGGTTAAAATAGAGAACTCCCAATACCGGTGAAGCTTTCAAAGGAGATGAATCAGGTCAGCTGATTTCTGAAAACATTTTGGACGTTTATCTGAAGATCTTTTCTGGATTTTAAATAAAAATCTTTAGCATAAAATATAATCTGTGATTAATGTACTATTGTGAACAGACCCAGGATGCATTGTATGACACATTTCATAGTAGAAAGAAATTCTCCCAATGCAATTATGAAATATCACTTTAATCCTTTTCCTTTTCTTTTTGCAGCTGCCAGTTTCAAGGTGTGAGCAGTTACAATACATCATCATTCAGTAAACCTTACTTACTCAAAAAATCTGATTTAGCCTGAGCTCTAAGGCGTTTATAATATCTGAATAATGCTCAGTGGGGCAGACAGTACTACAAGTCCTCCTTTATCTCTTGGAACATGCCGATGTGATAGAGCCATTCTGGGACATTTAACCCTCCAAATCAACTCAGTAAGTAATGTAAATCAGTTGTCCTAAACATGTTGGGGGGGATTGACACTGGGCTACATACAAGTGCATCTCAATAAATTAGAATATCATCAAAAAAGTATTTTTTCTTCTCAGTAATTCAATTCAAAAAGGGAAACACATATTATATAGACTCATTACAAACAGAGTGAACCTTTTCAAGTCTTTATTTATGTTAATGTTGATGATTATGGCTTACAGCCAAGGAAAACCCAAAATTCATTAGCTCAAAAAATTAGAATAATTAACCAAAAACACCGGCAAAGGCTTCCTAAGCCTTTAAAAAGGTCCCTTAGTCTGGTTCAGTAGGCAACACATTCATGTGGAAGACTGCTGACTTGACAGATGTCCAGAAGGCTGTCATTGACACACTCCACTAGGAGGGTAAGCCACAAAAGGTCATTGCTAAAGAAGCTGGCTGTTCACAGAGTGCTTTATCAAAGCATATTAATGGAAAGTTGAGTGGAAGGAAAAAGGGTGGTAGAAAAAGGTGCACAGGCAACAGGGAGAACCGAAGCCTTGATAGGATTGTTAAGAAAGGCCTTTCCTAAATTTGGGGGAGATTCACAAGGACTGCTGCTGGAGTCAGTGCTTCAGGAGCCACCACACACAGATGTATCCAGGACATGGGCTACAAGTGTCGCATTCCGTGTGTCAAGCCACTCATGACCAATAGACAAGGGCAGAAACGTCTTACCTGGGCCAAAGAGAAAAAGAATTGGACTGTTCTTAGTGGTC
Source organism: Rhinella marina (assembly GCA_900303285.1). Taxonomy (NCBI): domain Eukaryota; kingdom Metazoa; phylum Chordata; class Amphibia; order Anura; family Bufonidae; genus Rhinella; species Rhinella marina. The sequence goes on from ONZH01019547.1 coordinate 75,082, forward strand.
AAAGGTGTTGTTCTCAGATTAAAGTAAATTTTGCATTTCATCTGGAAATCAAGGTCCCAGAGTCTGGAGGAAGAGTGGAGAGGCACTCAATCCAAGCTGCTTGAGGTCTAGTGTGAAGTTTCCACAATCAGTGATGGTTTGGGGAGCCATGTCATTTGCTGGTGTAGTTCCACTGTGTTTTATCAAGACCAAAGTCAGTGCTGCCGTCTACCAGGAAATTTTAGAGCACTTCATGCTTCCCTCTGCCGACAAGCTTTTTGGAGATGGAATTTTTATTTTCCAGCAGGACTTGGCACCTGTCCACATGGCCAAAAGTACAAATACCTGGTTTAATAACCACAGTATCACTGTGCTTGATTGGCCAGCAAACTCGCCTGACCTTATTGTCAAGAGGAAGATGAGGGACACCTCTGTGTTAAAAAAAAAAAAATTACAGTTGGTCTAATAAAATATTCTAATTTTCTGAGATAATGACTTTTGTGTTTTCTTTGGCTGTAAGCCATAATCATCAACATTAACATAAATAAACACTTGAAAAAGTTCACTCTGTTTTTAACCCCTTCAACCCCGGGCCTGTTTTCACCTTCCTGACCGGGCCATTTTTTGCAAATCTGACATGTGTCACTTTATGTGGTAATAACTTTGGAACGCTTTTACTTATCTAGGCCATTCTGAGATTGTTTTCTTGTGACACATCGTACTTCATGACAGTCATAAATTTGAGTCAATATATTTCACCCTTATTTATGAAAAAATCCCAAATTTACCAAAAATTTGGAAAAATTTCCAAATTTCCAAATTTCAATTTCTCTACTTTCAAAATACACAGTAATACCTCCAAAAATAGTTATTATTTTACATTCCCCTTATGTCTACTTTATGTTGGCATCATTTTGTAAATGTAATTTTACTTTTTTAGGACGTTAGAGGGCTTAGAAGTTTAGAAGCCATTTTTCAAATTTTCACCAAATTTTCCAAAACCATTTTTTTAAACACCAATTCAGATATAAAGTGATTTTGAGGGGCTTACATAATGAAACCCCCCATAAATGACCCCATTTTAGAAACTACACCCCTCAAGTTATAAAAAACTGCTGTTACAAACTTTGTTAACCCTTCAGGTGTTCCACAAGAATTAAAGGAAAATGGAGGTGAAATTTCAAAATTTCACTTTTTTGGTAGATTATTCATGTTAATATTTTTTTCTTGCAATACAGCAAGGGTTAACAGCAAACTAAACCTCAATACTCATTACTCTGATTCTGCAGTTTACAGAAATACCCCATATGTAGTGGTAAACGTCTCTATGGGTTTGTGGCAGTGGTCAGAAGGAAAGCAGCGCCATACGGATTTTGGAGGCAGATTTTGCTAGAATAGTTTTTAGGCACCATTTTGTAATTGAGAGACCCTGACGTACCCCTACAGTGGAAACCCTGAAAAAGTGACCCCATTTTGGAAACTACACCCTTCAAAGAATATATTAAGGGGGGTTCTGGCCACTTTGACCCCCTAAGCGTTTTACGGAATTTGGAAACACCAGGCTGTGAAAATGAAAAGTTTCATTTCTTCCAATAAAATGTTGCTTTAGCCCCAAATTTTTCATTTTCACAAGGGGTAACAGGAGAAAAGCACCCCATAATTTGTTACCCATTTTCTCCTGAATACGGCAACACCCCATATGTGGTGGCAAACTGCTGTGGGGGCACATGGCAGGACTCAAAACAGAAGGAGCGCCATATGGATTTTGCAGAACAGATTTTGATGGATTGGTTTGCGGGTGCCGTTGATTTTTAACTTTTTGAGTTATTGTCTTATGTGGGGGCTCATTTTTTGCGGGACGAGATGACGGTTTGATTGGTACCATTTTGGGGTACATAAGACTTTTGGATCGCTTTGTATTACAGTTTTTGTGAGTCAAGGTGAAAAAAATAGCAGTTTTGGCATGGTTTTTTTAAAAAATTTTTTTACAACATTCACCTGGGGGGCTATCTCATGAAATATTTTTATAGAGCAGGTTGTTACGGACGCGACGATACCCAATATGTCTAACTTTTTTATTTTTGGAAAGTTTTACACATTAGATGCATTTTAGAACAGAATAAAATCTTTTTTTTGTGTTGCCATTTTCAAAGAGCCATATTTTTTTCAGTTTTCAGGCGATTGTCTCAGGTAGGGTACCGTTTTTGCAGGACAAGATGACGGTTTGATTGGTACCATTTTGGGGTAAATACGCCTTTTTGATCGCCTGCTATTACACTTTTTGTGAGACAAAAAGGAAAAAAATGTCTGTTTTGGCTTAGTTTTTTTAAAAAATTTTTTACAGCATTCGCCTGGGGGGCCATCTCATGCAATATTTTTATAGAGCAGGTTGTTACGGACGTGGCGATACCCAATATGTCTAACTTTTTTATTTTTGGATAGTTTTACACATTAGATTTATTTTTTTAACAAAATAAAATACTTTTTGTGTTGCCATTTTCTGAGAGCCATATTTTTTTTTATTTTTCAGGCGATTGTCTTAGGTAGGGTCTCATTTTTTGCGGGACAAGATGACGGTTTGATTGGTACCATTTTGGGGTACATACGCTTTTTTGATCACCTGCTATTACACTTTTTGTAAGGCAAGGTGACCCAAAAATGTCTGTTTTGGCACAGTTTTTTTTTTTTTTTTTTTTTTTACTGCGTGCACCTGACGGGGTGGATCATGTGCTATTTTTATAGAGCCGGTCGATACGGACGCGGCGATACCTAATATGTCTATTTTTTTTTTTTCACTATTTTTTACAATTTTTTTATATTATTTTGTAAAAATGACGTTTTTTTTTTGGGGGGGGGGAAACTTGAAACTTTTTTTTTTGTAAAACTTTATTTTTTTCACTTTTTTAACTTTCTTATTTTACACTTTTTTTTCACTTTTGGGGGTCTGATCCCCTTACAATGCATTACAATACTTCTGTATTGTAATGCATTGGCTGGAAGTGTATTACTCAATGTAATACACTTCCAGCACACTGCCTGTGAGATCCAGGGGGCTGGATCTCACAGGCTTCCGTAGATAGCAGCCGGATGCCTAAGGAACCGCGGCACATGAAGGGTTAATGCACCGGCATCAGCTCCTGCACCCGCCCGATCAGCGCGCCGTAGCACTACGGCGCTGGTCGGGAAGTCACTTCCCGCAGCGCCGTACATGTACGGCGCTGGTCGGGAAGGGGTTAATGACTCTATATAATATATGTGTTTCCCTTTTTGAATTAAATTACTGAAAAAAAACTTTTTGCTGATATTCTAATTTATTGAGATGCACTTGTATTTGCTAAAAAAAATTGGAGGAGTACAGCCATTTTACATCATGCCACTTGAGAAGCAAAGGGTAATGGAAGCCATTTCTATATCTTAATGTTTCTCCTCAATCTATGGATCAGAAAGATCATATTGAAATACACATAATCCTGGATTCTCCTAGACACTACAACCCCTAAGTATTTAAATGTAGCATTGTCATTAGTTATCTCCAAGGTGGTAGTCAAGAGCAAGGGTGTCCGCATCCAGGGGAAGCAGAACTAATTTCTCCCAGTTGATCACAAGGCCTGAGAAAATACCAAATCTCTGAACAATTTCCATAATAACTAGGAGAACTACAGGGGTACAATGAACACAAAGTATTATATCCTCAGCATACAGATAAGGTTTACTCTCTCTAACACATTATCTAAATCCCATATGGTTTCACATTTGCGTTTACTATCTCCGGCAGGCTGTCTCGGCAAGGGAGCAACCCGCTGGAGATTTCCGGATCCGGCATTGCCAGAAGCTAACAGGCACCTGCCGGTCCTATTCCCCGGCAGTGATCCAGCCACAACAAGCGAACATGCCAAGAAGCGGCTGGACGAAAACCTCTGTGCGCAGCAGAATTTGTCTGTCCGCTTTCTGGAATGTTTGCAAGGTTGTGGCCACATTACAATGAATGGGACCGGACAACTATACGTTTGCTTCCGGCAATGCCGGAATGCAGAGAGGTTGTGGCAGTCTGGCAAATGTAAAACAGGCCTAATGTGTATAGACCTTAAGATAATTGAGGATACCTTTACTCCCTGGCATTGTGTTTACACATGCCTAAATATTCCAGACCAGCAAACTGCCAAAACGTCTGCTTTGATAGACGTTAATCAATTAATCAAGTACATTTGATTAACAGAACCTGGCTGCTACTTACTCTTAATTCTTATGGCAGCAGTACTTCATTTTTCACACGCAGCTTTCGCACTTATTTTTGTTATATTTATCAGTATATTAGTTATATTTTATTGCTTATGTGAGGTTTTATTTACCTATTGTTAAGACCTAAAGACAAGGTTTTTTTAATTGAGTTCTGATACATAAAACCATATGATTTAAAGGTTCAAAGGTTGTACTTTGTTTTTCTCATGACTGTATAGGTTACACTAGAGCCAGTGGTTGTATATGTTAGGCTAGAGCCAATGACTGGTGTATAGAGGAACATACATCATAGTTGTGACTATAATTACATCCACATAATTATTTTACTATGACTTTTGGTTACATGTGTCTGTGCAATCGTCGCCATGTGCTCCAGTATGTTTAATACATGTTTATCCATCCTGGGATAGTAAATACATGATTTACTGGAAATACCCAAATGGAATTCCCCAAACTTTTTATGGTAGCTTGGCATTTGTAATTTGCCTTGCTTTACGTTTCAGTGATGCTTTGGCTTACACTGGATAATTATTAGTTTAATGAATAGTCAATGTTCCTGGGATGTTAAATAGAGGCATATTTCACAACAGAGAGAAATCGGAGGAAATATGTAGAGGAGGTAAGCACTGTGTATAAGGTCTACTTTTTTTTAAATTGAAATAGATATTGGCATATGTGATTTGTTTGTTAATTTTGCAGAACTGACCAGATGTTGATATTGATTTAGGCAGCAGTATTATTTTTTTTGGTTACAGTTCTAACATTCCCTGTCCGGTATATTTGTTTGAAATTAGCTCACCCTTCCTGATCTCTGGATTCAGGTGCACTGTCTATGGCTCACCCACTGCCAGTATAGCTATTTAAAAATAATATAAGATAGAATTGTCAGGTACTCTACCATCTGGAATTATATGCAAAAATCATTCAGGTACAGTATATCAATCCTTTACTGGAACCAATGGATATTACATGGAGGTTTTTTCAGTTTTGCATTTTTGTTTTGTGCTCCCTGCCTTGATACAGCCATAACTGTTTTATTTTTCTATTAATATAGCTGTATGAAGGCTTTTTTTTTTTTTGCGGGACAAATTGTACTTTCCAACGCCACCATTTAATATTGCATATGGTGTAGTGAAAAGCGGGGAAAAAAATTCCAAATCGGGTGAAATTGCAAAAAATTTTTTGCTGACCAGTTACTTTCATTCTACAGGTCAGTACGAATCCGGCGATACCTGTATTTTTTTAAATCTTTTTAATACTTTTATTTTTATTTTCGGCAAGGGGGGTGATTTGAACTTTTACTTTATTTATTTATTTTTTTTTTAAACTTTATTTTTTTTTTTTACACTTTTTTATAGTTCCCATAGGGAACTATAAGTAGCAATCATTTGATTGCTTATATCATAGACTCCAATGCACTTGCATTGGAGTCTATGAGCATTTTACTGCTTTCCTATGGAGCCCTATTACAGGCAATCATTTACTTTGACAGGGGCTGTTTTAGGCATGCTCTGGCTCCTCCGATCGCCACACGGGGGAGCCGGCGCACGCTTCCGATGTTTGAGATCAGGCTTGACCGCGGCACCCGAGGGGTTAAATGTCCGCGATCGTCATTACTGCCAGTTGCGGACATTAGCCGCGGGTGCCTGCTAGTGGGAAAAGCAGGTCACCCGGGCCATCACGCCCGCTCCGTGCAGGAGTGTGCGCCATCTTTAAAGTCCCGGCCAGCGCCGTACATGTACAGCGTTGGTCGTGAAGGGGTTAATTAAAGTATATTAAAAACGTATGAATAAAAATGAATAGTTCATGATTAATTATTCATAATTAAAGTCCTTCTTAGTTCCTGTAAATAGATGGTCTTGTACTGTAAATTTATAATTATTATTAATAATTCATGATGGTTAATGTGAGTCCATGTTAATAAATAGGTGGTTGATCATTCATAAATAATTATTCCAAGCTTTATATAAAAAATGAAAGTAACCAAAAATGATGAATCCTCCTTAATGTAGGTCACAATCTATATCTAGATCATTAAATAGATGATTTCGTAGTTCATATGTAAATCATTGAATAAATGGTTAATAATAACCCAATTCTTAATTATCATCTATTTATAATAGGAATTTTGTAGCCATATTTATATTACCACTAGAGATAAGCGAATCGAAGTCGACGAAGTGGAATCCGATTCTAATTTCAGTAAAAATTCGATTCGCACCCAATTTGAATTTCATCACGCTTTATGGTAACGAATCACATTTTTTCCCTAAAATGGCTGCTGCATGGAGCAAAGAATTCTGGGAAAAAGGGATCACCCACAATGCCATGCATGCAGCCAATCAGCAGCCAGCCAGCCCCTGTGATGTCACAGCCCTATAAATAGCCTCAGCCATTTTGGATTCTTTTAGGTTGTTTGCACTACAAGATACATCAGTAATTCCAGCAAACCTTGCTTGTGAATGGAGTGCAAGTTCTGTGTGATACAGCCATTTACAGAGCGTATTAATAGGAAAGATATGTACTTTCTATTAGCCGTTCTGCATTGATTTTACATTGTTTCATTTTTTTATTTGGGGGGGGGGTTTATTAATAGGGAAAAATATATGTCATAATTCCCATTCAGTGGTGAAATAACATTGTACTACAGCCATTTACGTGGTGTAGAAAAAGGAAATATACATACGTTCTGCTGTGAATTGTGATTGTTATATTTCTTTTCTTGGGATATAGTTATAGGAAAAACAATATGCCTTAATTGCCGTTCTGCGGTGAATTTGCGATTTCGAGTTTATTAATCATAAAAAATATATATGTCTTAATTGCCATTAAGCGGTGAAGTAACATTGTACTACAGCCATTTACGTGGTGTAGAAAAAGGAAACCTTCCTCTGTCATTTTCAGTTCCCTCAGCGCGAGAAGTATTATATGCCGTAGGCTCGGCTCGACTTTTCAGCGAAGACGAGCTACTAGAGGACTGTCAGCAGCTACTGCCCAACCAAGATCTGGAGGAGACATCTGTAGCTTCCTCCGGTAGGCAGGCAAGTAATTATGATGAGGGTCGCGTGGGAGCAGGTGTTGCGAGCGGTCAGGCTTCTGGCCCTGAGACCATTGAGGGGGACATCAGTGATGTAGAGACAGTAGCAGATGATGATGATGATGTAGCCAATCGCACTTGGGAGCCGGGTGAAGAAGGGGCTTTATTATCATCATCAGGAGAAGAGGCTGGCAGTTTAGGCGTGAGGCTGGGGCTGAGCAAGCATGGTGTTGTACCAGTCCTGCACACATATGTAGAATGTAAGGTGGGCCAGTCCTCCTGTCGGTGTCTGCCAAAGTGCACAGCTTTGCTGACTTGTGTCACTACGGTAACTACTGTCAAGGACAATATAAGTCCTTTATGGGTCACTGGGTAAATGTGTTTCCTGCCCAGACACACCAGCAACTTGGCCAGGTGACGCCACTTTCGCCTCTATGTTCTCATGCCATTGGTCCTGCGACAATGTCTGCCTCTGTCTCATCATCCTCCACCGTTTCCTCATCCTTCACTGCAGGGACAATTCACAGTGCCCCTTCAGCATACCACATGTGCAGGGCATGCTGTTCATTTGCCTTGGTGAACGGAGTCATACAAAGGAGGAACTGCTCCGTGTCCTTCATCAACAAATCAAATACTGGCCTTCTCCTCGAAAACTCAAAATCAGAACCATGGTGACCAGCAACGGGAAGAACATGGTGTCGGTGCTGCTTCAAGGAGGGCTGAACCATGCGCCCTGCATGGTGCACGTGTTCAGTCTGGTTGTTAAGCGGTTCCTGAAGTCTTCACCCCATCTGCAAGACATCCTGAAAATGGCCAGGAAACTTTGCATGCACATCAGCCACTCGTACACCTCAAAATCACACCCTCCTTGACCTGCAGTCACTGGGCCACTCTGTGGTCTTCTCATGCTGCTGCCACCTTAACACTATGTCACTGGGCCACTCTGTGGTCTCCTCATGCTGCTGTCACCTCACCACTTTGTCATTGGGCCACTTGGTAGACTTCTCATGCTGTTCCCATCCTCCCCACTCTATGACTGGGCCACTATTTTGCCTTTTTGGCCTGGTTGACATCATCATTTATTTGACCCTTCTTCTGATCTGTCAGAAGGAAGGAAAAATTATGGTGCTTATGGTAATCTGTAGTCTGCCCTTAGTGGTGGGAGAACTAGCTTCTATTGTAAATTATACTATATCTGGTGGCAATGATAGGCGCTGCCCTTCTCCAACGCCCCAGCTTTTTCTGACCACAGAAACTTAGAAAGTGGCACATTACTGTATGGGGCCAATATGGCATGCATCATAATTTGATACTTTTTATGCCACAAAAGCAATGTTAAAGCAATGATAAATTTCTCCTGATGAGTTTGAAACATTCATTGATTAAACAGAATGAAGAGTACTAAAGAAGGCAACATATAGGTACATAGTAAATCAGGGAAATTCCACTTCCACAAAATTCAACATGTATAGGACTAATGAAATGTGAATTCAAAAGATTTGAGAATGAATAAACTTATGCAGGCTAAGTGAGTAAATATGCTTACTAAGTGATTGAATATACGATAACACAAACAAATCACATACTGAATAATAAAAAGTAAATAGACATCACTAGCCTAAATATGCAACATGCAATATGGGGTGGCACTCTGGTCGCCATGTTGTAGCACATGGACTGCACCCCAGGGTGTACAATAAATAGGGCAAATCATTACTTACATCCTACCTAGAATGAAGTCTTCATTGGAGTGCCCTGAGTGAATGTGTGTCACAGAGTTTAAACATTTTAGCCCCTCATCCAGTTTGCAGGAGAAATCACTCAAGAATTTGGGTCTTATCAGCCCAATGGGGTATGGGTACTAGATTACAAGGCATCTCATTACACAGAATGGTAATAATGAAAGGGAAAATAATTAAAGGGACAGAACCAATCAGTACTTAAAAAATACCCTTACAATACAATAGGGAAAGTCTCACATTCATCCATGCCTACATTGCTGTCTGCAATATGAGGATTTTAAAAAGTAAGGATAGGTTGTTTCCCCAGACCTTTGATCACACAGATAAAGATAATAAAGAGCTCCAAAAAATCCCATAAAAAATTATTTATTCAATATATGATTAAAAATACAAAAATTAAATTCCCCAAAAACAATATATAGGAAACAGGTTACTACGGTAATATGAAGGGATTCTGATGCTTGGCCCTGAAATCTCGTGTAGGCGCCTACTTTACCCAGGCAAGAGTTCAGCTGTTCCATGCCCAGTAGATCTCACTCGGCTGTCCTCACTCTAAGATCCAACCTGCGTAACTGAACTCCTGCTTGTGCATGTACCGGCACAGTGGGGATCTCAGGAGCGGGAACAGTTTACATGGTTGATCATCTTGTAATATGTGTCAAAAATATATTGATTACACATACTTTCTGAAATTGGAATATGCTCTCACAATTAATCATAGAATAAAAGTATTAAATAGATAAGCATACTAGGATGTTTAGTACTTTTTTTTATTCATGGCCTATACTTGGGCTAGTCCATCAATACAGTGCCTTGCGAAAGTATTTGCCCCACTGGAACTTTTCAACCTTTTGCCACATTTCAGGCTTCAAACAAAAAGATATAACATTTAAAATTTTTGGTGAAGAATCAACAACAAGTGGGTCACAATTGTGAAGTGGAACGAAATGTATTGGATCATTTAAACTTTTTTTGTAATAATAAAACTGAAAAGCGGGGCGTGCAAAATTATTCGGCCCCCTTGCATTAATACTTTGTTGCGCCACCTTTTGCTGCGATTACAGCTGCAAGTCGCTTGGGGTATGTCAGTTTTGCACATCTAGAGACTGAAATTCTTGCCCATTCTTCCTTGCAAAACAGCTCGAGCTCTTTGAGGTTGGATGGAGAGCGTTTGTGAACAGCAGTTTTCAGCTCTTTTCACATATTCTCAATTGGATTCAGGTCTGGACTTTGACTTGGCCATTCTAAGACCTGGATACATTTATTTTTGAACCATTCCATTGTAGATTTTGCTTTATGTTTGGGATCATTGTCTTGTTGGAAGATAAATCTCCGTCCTATTCTCAGGTCTTTTACAGACTCCAACAGGTTTTCATCCAGAATGGTCCTGTATTTGGCTCCATCCATCTTCCCATCAATTTTAACCATCTTTCCTGTCCCTGCTGATGAAAAGCAGGCCCAAACCATGATGCTGCCACCACCATGTCTGACAGTGGGGATGGTGTGTTCAGGGTGATGAGCTGTTACTTTTACACCAAACATATCGTTTTGCATTGTTTCCAAAAAGTTTGATTGTGGTTTTATCTGACCAGAGCACCTTCTTCCACATGTTTGGTGTCCTTCCCAGGTGGCTTGTGGCAAACTGTAAACAAGACTTTTTATGGATATCTTTGAGAAATGGCTTTCTGCAGTGGTCTGATACTCTTTCCATTTCAATATGATCGCTTGCACAGTGCTCCTTGGGATGTTTAAAGCTTGGGAAATCTTTTGGTATCCAAATCCGGCTTTAAACTTCTCCACAACAGTATCACGGACCTGCCTGGTGTGTTCCTTGGTCTTCATGATGCAGAACCCTGAGACTATCACAGAGCAGGTGCATTTATATGGAGACTTGATTACACACAGGTGGATTCTATTTATCTTCATCAGTCATTTAAGACAACTTTGGATCATTCAGAGATCCTCAATGAACTTCTGGAGTGAGTTTTCTGAACTGAAAGTAAATGGGCCGAATAATTTTGCACGCCCAACTTTTCGGTTTTATTATTACAAAAAAGTTTAAATGATCCAATAAATTTCGTTCCACTTCACAATTGTGACCCACTTGTTGTTGATTCTTCACCAACAATTTTAAATGTTATATCTTTTTGTTTAAAGCCTGAAGTGTGGCAAAAGGTTGAAAAGTTCCAGGGGGCCGAATACTTTCGCAAGGCACTATATCCGAGCGGTGGCAGATGGACACCCCAAAACCCTGTTGATTGGCAGTTAAGCAGTAGCTCTGATGCCGAAAGTCAGCAGCAAAACTACCCAGCTCCATCCTTTGTGAAGTGGTTGTGCTAGCTTACTGCAGCTCAACTTCCATTCACTTCAATGGTAGCTGAGCTGCTATGACCAAAAACAGCTACTAAACTTTGAATGGAGCTAAGCTTCCTATTCTATTTGAAGTAATAGTTCTAGTGTCAGGCTGCAGGGAATAGATCATGGGGGAGCTGTGGAGTGTTGGACCCTGACTGATTGGATATCAATAACTATTCTGAGGATAGGTTATCAATATCAGGAGCCTGGAAAACCCCTTTAATTAGTCATGATATGATGGCATTGGGTCACTGTGCTATTGTTTAGTGGCAATAAAATCAGGAATGTTATGTGTTGAGGATAATGCCCATAGTGGGTTGAAGCAGTTCTGTTTTTGCCTTTTTGCATTATTAACTAACATTATTAAGTAACGCATATGGAGGTGTTGTTCAGTTTAAGGTGAGATGATGATTGGGGGACCTCTGGGGATCAAGTAATCAACAGAACTGGAAACCCTGGTTTCCCGTTTTCTAAAGCACAAGACCAGGGCTTGGAAGAGTTTGACATAACTGAGTGCTGAGTGCACTAAAAGAGTGCTGTGCTTGGCTTTTTTACAGGGTGTATGATCTACTGCTAATACATTCAAACACTGCTCCCCTGGCCATTGACAAGGGTCCCAGAGTTCCCATCCTTACCGTATTTGTCTATTTTCTAAACTCTATGGTAAAACAGTATGTTCACTTCTGATAGTCTTTCCTGTTTCCAAGTAGGTTTTTAGATTTTGTTGTATATATTGTTATAATGTGTAATAGATCATATCACTTTATTGCTTCAAGCGGGTATACATCAACATGGACATGAACATCTAGGTGACAGCCGCTTTGTGCGCACTTGCAATTCATCTGGCCTTCCCACACAACTGTTCAAGCACTTATTTAACCACATCATACAACACATTAGGGATGAGCGAATTGACTTTTCATCTGAAGTCGATTCTCATAAAACTTAATTGTAATACTGTATGAAGCAGGAGCTCCATACAGTATTAGAACGTATTGGCTCCAATGAGCCAAAGTTATTACGTCGGGAAGTCTCGCAAGACTTTGTGTAATAACTGAATTAATCATTACTGTAAAAAACCTTGATACCGAACTCTGGTTTGGTTCCAAGTGGTACCTTGGTGGTATAACAAAGTTTTATGCGAATGGACAATGGATGAAACATCCGAAGTCGATATGCACATCCCTACAACACATGATACAAATCACAGCACTAAAATTAAGGGTAAAATGTGTACCTAAGAGCCCAGCAACTTCACCCTGACCTTACAATATTGTGCTGCCTCAGGAGAGATATCTCACAAAAACACACTGAGGTAATTCCTATCATTCAAACCTAGAGGGCCCAGAGCCCTTGTTTTTATGATAATTTCTGCCTCCTTTTGTAATAAAATTTTTTCTCCTCCTCTTGTTACCTGTTTTAAACCGAACAAACCACAAAACCGCATTTGGCTAATATCACCTCCATGTCGCTCGCACATGTGGTTTATCAGTCTCTGTGCTCCCACCTTAGTCCTAAGTGACTATTGCAATGCATTGTATAGTCATCAGGCCTACTGAATCTTCAAGATCCAAATGGGTCTTGATTTAAAAAAAAGTGCAAAAAAGGTAAGAAAAAAGTGTAAAAAAGGCTATTAATAAAAAAATAAATAAAGATTTACCATATTTTTGCTTTATAAGACGCACCAGAAGATAAGACGCACCCCAGATTTTGGGGGGAGTAGGAAAATGAGAAAAAAATATTTCAGGCCTCATATCAGACCCCCCCCATAAATTTCAGGACATCAAATCAGACCCCCATCAGACCTCAGATCAGCCCAGTGTGCCCCCATCAGACCTCAGATCAGTCCAGTGTGCCCCCATCAAACCTCAGATCAGCCCAGTGTGCCCCCATCAAACCTCAGATAAGCCCAGTGTGTCCCCATCAGACCTCAGAACAGCCCAGTGTGTCCCCATCAGACCTCAGAACAGCCCAGTGTGCCCCCATCAGACCACAGAACAGTCCAGTGTCCCCATCAGACCTCAGAACAGCCCATTGTGCCCCCATCAGACCTCAGATCAGCCCAGTGTGCCCCCATCAGACCTCAGATCAGCCCAGTGTGTCCCCATCAGACCTCAGAACAGCCCAGTGTGCCCCCATCAGACCTCAGATCAGCCCAGTGTGCCCCCATCAGACCTCAGATCAGCCCAGTGTGCCCCCATCAGACCTCAGATCAGCCCAGTGTGCCCCCATCAGACCTCAGAACAGTCCAGTGTTCCCATCAGACCTCAGAACAGCCCATTGTGCCCCCATCAGACCTCAGATCAGCCCAGTGTGCCCCCATCAGACCTCAGATCAGCCCAGTGTGTCCCCATCAGACCTCAGAACAGCCCAGTGTGCCCCCATCAGACCTCAGATCAGCCCAGTGTGCCCCATCAGACCTCAGATCAGCCCAGTGTGCCCCCATCAGACCTCAGATCAGCCCATTGTGCCCCCATCAGACCTCAGAACAGTCCAGTGTCCCCATCAGACCTCAGAACAGCCCAGTGTGCCCCCATCAGACCTCAGATCAGCCCATTGTGCCCCCATCAGACCTCAGATCAGCCCAGCCAGCCCCATAAAAATAAAATAAAAACCTCTCTTACCTGTCCTGTGCCGCGACTCCGCTCCGGCACTCTTCTGGCTTCTAAGGCCGGCACTGCACTGTCACCTGACTGGACAGGACAGTGCAGCGCCGGCCCGGGAAGCCAGAGGAGCGCCGGACCCGGAGCAGAGCCGCGGCACAGGACTGGTAAGAGAGGTTTTTATTTTATTTTTATGGGGCTGGGTGGGCTGATCTGAGGTCTGATGGGGGTGCCGCAGTTAAAACATAATGGAAGCGCTCACTTGTATTCGCCTTATAAGATGCACTTCATTTGCCCCCTACTTTTGGGGGAAAAAAGTACGTCTTATAAAGCGAAAAATACGGTAAATAAAAACGAAATAAAAATTGTCTTTTCTCATATTTGTTCATTTATAAGTCATTAAAAAATGAAAAATTAAAAAACTATACATAATTGGTATCTGCCTCCATAACGACCTGATCTATAAAAGTATCATACTACTAATCCCATGCAGTGAACACCATAAAAAATAATGTAAAAAACAGTAACGGAAATGCTGTTTTTGCCACCTCACCTCTGCAAAAAAATAAATAACAAGTGATCAAAAAGTGTTATGTACCCCATAATAGTACCAATAAAAACTACAGCCCATCCCACAAATAACAAGCCTCCAAACAGTTAGGGCCCGAATAGGGGCGGGCCCGTTCACCTCTATGGGCGGCACGCTATCTTGCTGAGCCGCGGCTCAGTATGAAAAGATAGAACATGTCCTATACTTGTCCGTACGCACGGAGAAGTATAGGCATTTTCAATGGGGCCGCCCGGCGTGTGTTCCGAGCGCTGCGGAACACACGCCGGGTGGCCCCCGTACTTTTGCGGGTCCGCAGTAATGCGGACCCACAAAAATACGGCCGTCTGAACGCGGCCTTACATTGATGAATAAATGTTATGGACTTTAGTATATGGCGATGCAAATTATCATTTATTTTTAACACGAAATTGATTTTATTCTGAAAAAGTAGTGAAACATAAAAAAACTATATAAACTTGGTATCGTCATAACCGTATTAACCCACAGAATTAAATAATCATATAATATTTACCACAAGAGGAACTCCATAAAAATAAAAATGAAAAAACCCTGACAAAATTGCTATTTTTGCCTACTTCATCTCCACAAAAAATGGTATCAAAAGTGATCAAAAAGACATATATACCCAAAAATCATACTAATAAAAACTATAGCCCGTTCCGCCAAAAAACAAACCCCCACATAGCTACATTGGTAAAAAAATATAAATGTTATCGACTTAGTCTATGGGGATTCAAAATATCATTTATTTTTAACACAAAGGGGATTTTATGCTGAGAAGTAGTAAAACATAAAAAACTATATAAATTTGGTATTGCTATAACTGTATCAACCCACAGAATAAAATAATCATATAATATTTACCACAAGCGCAACTTCATTAAAAAAAAACACTGACAGAATTGCCATTTTTGCCCACTTTACCGCCACAAAAAATGGTATAAAAAGTGATCAAAAACACATATGTAAACAAAAAGGATGCAAATAAAAACTACAGCCTACATTGTGAAAAAATAAAAATGTTATGGGCCCTAAACTGATTCCAGCAAATTACATGTTAGAAAATTCTGTTACCGCTCCTTTTCATCTGAATGCTGCCATGCCCCCAAACAGCGGTTTATAACCACATATGAGATGTTGCTGTATTCAGGAAAAAATACATAACAGATTGTTGGGTGCATTTTCTTCTGTTACCCCTTGTGAAAATGAAAAATTTTGAGCTAAAGCAACTTTATATTGGAAATAAAAGTATAAAAATATTTTTTTCATTTTTACAGCCAAGTGTTTATAAATTCTATGAAACGCTTGTTGGGTCAAAGCATTCACTTCACCACTAGATTTATTCCTTGACGGGTAGTTTCCAAAATGTGGTCACTTTTTGGAGTTTTCTTTCTAGGGGTACCTCAGGGTCTCTTCAAATGTGACATGGCACCTGAAAACTATTCAAGCAAAATCTGCCCTCCATTAACAATATGGCGCTCCTTTCCCTCTGCACCCTTCCGTGTGCCCATACAGCAGGTTACGACCACATATAGGGTATTTCTGTAAACTGCAGAATCATAGTAATAAAATTGAGATTTCTTTGGCTGTTAACCCTTGCTGTATTACAGGAATTGGATTTAATCTGAAAATCTGAAAAAAGAAAAAAAGACATTTTAAAATCTCTCCTCCAATTTGCTTTAATTCTTGTGGAACACCTAAAGGGTTGATAAAGTTCGTAAAACCAATTTTGAATAACTTGAGGGCTGTAGTTTCTACTATGCAAGTTCCACAAAGTGACTCCATAACTGGTCCATGAACTGGTTGTTTAAAAGTGGGTTTTGGAAATTTCCTTAAAAATTAAAATTTGCTTTAAACTTCTTAGACTTCTAACTTCCTAAAAAAAAAAAAATGACATTTACAAAATGATGCCAACATAATGTAAACATATGGGGAATGTAAAGTAATAACTATTTTATGAAGTTTCACTATCCATCTTAAAAGCAGAGAAATTCTAATTTTGAAAATAGCTAATTTTTCCAAATTTTCTGCACATTCCACACAGACTGCAGCGTTTCATATGCTGTATGGCTCTGGCAAGCTAAGTGTAATTACAGCTCGTCCTTCCATTAATACTATGCTCAACTCAGGAGTGTAACCACAATTGCTCTATATGTCAATATTTTATGGGTGTAACCACAACCTATATGTCAATATTTTAATGTCATTTAAAAAAAACAAAACAAAACCCGGTATATGGTTTTCTGAGTGTGATTTTTGTCATCACTCCATTAGGGGCGTAACTACCATAGCGCCAGACAATGCTATTGGACTGCGACTGCTATTGGGCCCAGTTCGTATCATATCCTCTTCTACTAGAAGTGAAAACTTGGTCAGGACTCCACCCTCTAAAGGAACAACTTTTAGCAAATGAGGCAGCAGAAAAAATGTCCCAAGGGTCTTTGAAATGGGTTTAGGCGGAAACCCTTCTGTCCTGTGTGGAGGGTCTGGTGTGATCCTTGCTATGGGGCCCTTACTTCTCTATGTACACCACTGCAACCCATGTATTCTGCTTCCTGTCCTGGCTTTTTAATGTCCTCTTTGTTTAGACTTATCATGGGAAACAGCCTTACTTGACTTCCTCAGTCAGACCATTTCCTGCAGCCAGAGAGGGAAGAGCATGAGTGACTCAGAGGATCACACCTTACATTGCAAGTACAATGCTATTTTGAGGGCATATTTATTTATGATTATTAAGAGAACAATAGAGCTGTCTATTATCACAGTTTTATATTTATTATTGTAATGAGGATGCCCTTTGAATTACACCTTCTCCTTACAGCAGCAGTAAAGTAACATTGGATCTATACAGGGATTTTATCTCTGAGTGCTACACAGGGATTGTATTTTGCATTCTATTTCAATGGTAGAGTACTGCCATTTGTGTTCTTTGAATATTATGATTTTTTAAATAACCATTTCTTATGGGAGTATCCCTTTTTAGGCACTGACACACCCCTTTATCAAGACCACACCCCTTTGCCATCATCCAGACCTCTTTTTATGATGCATTTCACTCCCTCAATGAATGTTAGAGTCTGATGATGACACATCTTAGCATCACATACAGTTAGAGTTCATGGGAGGCTGATTTCTGAGAGAAGGAAGTCCTGCATGTGGCACCCAGGAGATTTGCTAGCTTTTCTTGAAGCACGGGTAGATCCATATTGCCACTAGGCACTTGAGGACCTGTGCCTAGGGTGCACCCTGCAGGAGGCGGCATCAGCCACTAGTAATAATAACGCCACATGTGTTTTTTTACAACCTGTTTCCTGTTACTCACTAGATTTGCTATTAAAGCTAATGTATATTCCAGTGGGGGGCACAGGCTTAGCAGTAAGAGAGAGTGGGCAGAGCGGAGAACAGTGCTCCTTCCTTTCCACTTTACTACAAGGCAAAGTGAGCGCTAATTGGTGGAGCAGTCAGTCACATGTTCTTCTCTCTACTGCTCCAATAATCTAGAACAGAACTACAGAAAGCAAGGAGCATAGCATGCTGTTGGTGTGGGGGCTTGGGTTTAGGGTGAGGCATTAGGGGCTTCTGTGCTTCACCATTTTTAACAGAGGGCAGACATGAAACCCAGAAGTGAAAGCAGCATGGCCGTTACCTACGGATGTAGTAGAGTTAACACACATGCTTTCTGAGACGTGTTATCTAAACTAAATGCATTAAAGGGAACCTGTCACCTCAGAAAAAAGTATAAAACGGACAGCATTACCTTATAGTAGCCCACAGTCAGTTCCTAATCATGGTTTTCATGTGGCTGTCTGGTGCTCAGTAAGTTAAAAACACGATCTTTTAAGCATCATGAGTGCTATCTTTTAGGTCAGTTTCAAGTCAAGGGGGCAGTGGCTTCCTTGCTTCAAGTCAAGGTAAGCACACACCCTCGCTTGTGATTGACAAGTTGCAGTGCGTCTGGCAGCCCTGAATTCTCGTGCATGAGCGGTGCGCTCCTCAGTAAGGCGTGCTCCCATGTCCTGCTGCTGCTGCGCACCCAGCTTCAGCGGCGCACTGAATACAGCTTGTAAACATCTATCTGTTAATATGCTGGCGAGTGCGCTTGCTCGCACTGGCCGGCGCATGCACAGTGCGCCGCTGAAGCCGGGCACGCAACGGCAGCAGGACATGGGAGCGCTCCTTACTGAGGAGCGCACCACGCATGCATGAGAATTCAGGGCTGCCAGGCGCACCAGAGTCTGTCAATCACAAGAGAGGGGGCGTGCTTACCTTGACTTGAAGCAAGGAAGCCACAGCCCCCTTGACTTGAAACTGACCTAAATGATAGCACTCATGGCACTTTAAAGATCGTGTTTTTAACTTATTGAGCATCAGACAGCCACATGAAGCCCATGATTAGGAACTGACTGGGGGCTACTATAAGGTAATGCTGTCCTTTTTATACGTGTTTCTGAGGTGACAGGTTCCCTTTAAAGAAGAACTCCCGCAAAAATTTTTATTCTCTGACCTGTTAGAAAGGTGCATGATGTAATCTGTAGGGAATGCCATCTTCTTATCAGAGAATGTAATTATGAGTAATAACCTGTTTTCTTCTTGTAGCTGGGTCATGTGACCAACTCCCTGACCTCCAACTGACCCGGGACAGGAAGCCAGTTACTGCTCTATTCATTCCTATAAGACTGAAAGTGAGGCTCCCATAGTAATTGAGGCTCACATAGAGAATTAGACTTCCTGTCCGCACATAAGGTGCTGTGTGAGTTGATGAGTCTAATTCCTAGTCACATGACACAGATAAGAAACTTCAGGATTATATAAGTCAAAAATACAGACACTGGTAAGAAAATGACATTCACTACAGATTACATCATGTACATTTCTAGCATGAAATGGAATAACATTTTTTGCAGGAGTTCTTTAAGTAAACACCTTCAATTGCTTTTCAATGGTTTTTGTATCAAGATAACGCGATGAGTTAAGAAATTTCAGTTAAGGGTTTGTGTGTTAACCCTGCTACATCTGTAATTCTTTGGGAGTTACTTTCAATTTCAACAACATCTAATAGAATTTATTCACAGCAGTTCAGTCATCCTGCCCGGTGTCATGTGTCTGTAAGTATAAAACTGATAAGGAATTTCATATTAGAAGTTCCTTGTGCACGTTTTTGATCAAAATTGTGCGAGGCCCATCAACCATTTGCAAGGTGTCTTCTATAGACAGTAGCCTACACAATCAGACTTGCCTCAGGGCAGTGAGACGCAAGTCTGGTAGTGTAGTTCCTGTCTGCTGAATCTCCCTTGCCGTTGTTACACAGGCTTCTAGTTTTTATGCATATTAATTATAGCACTGGTGCAATTCAGATTAACCCTGGCTTCCAGTGTTTGCATGTATCTTTGTGCATGAAGCAGTGTGCTGCTACATATAGGTGCTGATATATCATATCTTCACTCCAGAATTCTGGCATCAAAAAGTCGCAAATATAGGATTTTTGCGACTTTTTTCACTCACTTGGGCAAAATTGAAGCAATTGCGCAATATTTTGCAGCTTTTTTTACTCTCTTTTTGCAATTTTACACCACTTAGGGCTTGTTCATATCTGCGTTCTCTATTCTGTTATGGATTTCTGTTATAACATCTGTTATAACGGAAAATAACGGAAACCATAAGATGGAAATCCAAACGGAAGCCTTTAAGAGGCATTCCGTTTTGATCCGTCATAATAGAAGTCTATGGGACTGCACAACAGATCAGTCTGGTTTCCGTTATGCAGGACGGAAAACAAGGTCCTGTCGACAGAACTTTGTTTTCCGTCCTGCATAACTGAAACCAGACTGATCTGTTATGCAGTCCCATAGACTTCTATTATGACGGATCAAAACAGAATGCCTCTTAAAGGCTTCCGTTTGGATTTCCGTCTTATGGTTTCCGTTATTTTCCATTATAACAATGTTATAACGGAAAGCCATAATGGAATAGAGAACGCAGATATGAACAAGCCCTTACTTCAGTTTTGTAATGTGGGTGACAAGGGGGTGTGGTTAGCTATGTTAATGAGTTTCACTCCAGATTTATCCTTGCGACTTTTTTTAAAATAACACTGAATAACATGGGAAACAAGCACATTCATATTGCCATGCACATTGTTATTCAAAAAGACATATCATCCAGCACCTCTGCTTCCTCCCCTTTGTCCACCCATGGGTGTCTTCCTCTCATTACTACAGCACTGTAAGTATCAAATTAAGGGCTCATGCACACGGCTGTATGTATTTTGTGGACAATAATAGGACATATTCTTTTTTTTGCGGAACGGACATACAGACATATGGAAATGGAATGCACACGGAGTAACTGAATGGTTCTGCATACGGTGTGCAAAAAAAAAACAGAAAGGAAATGGAAAGATAATATATTCGTTTGCATGAGGCCTATGACTGAAAATGCAGTGCAATCCCCCAGCAACATGTCATAAGGCAGGAGGATCTGCTTAGATTGATATACCTTATTTCCAGATGTGCCTTTGTTTCAGCAATAGATATTTTCTATCTTTTGAAAATCCAGTTTATTTGGTATGCAAATGAGCCAGTAAGGTGTCCAGAGGGACGTCACTCTTGCAGGAAGGAGCCCAGACACGTCTCCTACATCACATTCAAGCCATAACTCTGTCCCCCTTTTCCTTGGTCTCAGCATGAGGGCGGGCTTGGGCACTAGCAGGAGGCGTGCCTGGGCTCCTTCCTGGGCACGTTACTGGCTCATTTGCATACCAAATAAACTGGATTTTCAGAAGCTGAAGCAAAGGCACATCTGGAAATAACATACTAAGTGCTATTAGGCCAAGGCTTTACTTCAATAGCAATTATCCTGGTGACAGATTTCCTTTTAGGGCAAAGGCACACTACCGTATGTATTTTGCAGTCCGCTAAAAACGGATCCGCAAAAAAATGGATGATGTACGTGCGCATTCAGTATTTTGCAGAACGGAACAGCTGGCCCCTAATAGAACAGTCCTATCCTTGTCTGTAATGCAGACAGTAATAGGACATGTTCTTTTTTGCACACAGAGTAACTTCCGTTTTTTTTTTGTGGACCCATTGAAATGAATAGTTCCGCATACAATCCACAAAAAAATGAAAATACGTTTGTATGAATGAGCCCTAAGGATCAGGACTTTTTTGGGAAATCTGACATATGTCACTTATGGTAATATCTTTGGAACACTTTTACTTATCCAGGCCATTCTGAGATTGTTTTCTCGTGACACATTGTACTTCATGATAGTGGAAAATTTGAGTCAATATATTTCATTTTTATAAAAAAAAAAAAATCCCACATTTACCAAAAATTTTAAAAATTCGCAACTTTCAAAATTTCATTTTCTCTGCTTTTAAAACAGATAGTGATACCTGATAAAATATTTATTATTTAACATTCCCCATATGTCTACTTTATGTTTGGATCATTTTGTAAATGCCATTTTATTTTTTTAAGGACCAGTTCAGTTACGAGTTATTAGAAGTCACTGTTGGGCTTATATAATAGAAACCACCCATAAATTACCCCATTTTTAGAAACTCCACCCCTCAAGGTATTTAAAAATGATCTTACAAAGTTAACCCTTTAGGTGTTCCAAAAGAATTAAAGGAAAATGTAGATTTCAGAATTTCAGTTTATTGGCAGATTTTCCATTTTAATCCATTTTTTCATGTAAGACAGCAAGGGTTACCAGCCAAACAAAACTCAATATCTATTAGGCCTCATGCTCACGGCTGTTGGCGGCCGTGGCCCGTAAACAGTGGGTCTGCAACATGCAGGCACTGGCCTTGTGCTCCCCGCATCACAGATGGGCACCTATTCACTTAAATGAGTCGGCAATCCGGAGGCACAGAACCCCTTGCTCTATTTTTTTCCGGTGCATTGAATGGGTTGAATGGGTCTGGATCCGTCGCGGCAGCCGCATGGGAGGTGTCTTTGGAATGGATGGAACGGCTGCACAATGGCCTTGCGCGAAAAGACCTTACCCTGATTCTGCAGTTTACAGAAACACCCCATATGTTATTGTAGACTCAGTTATGGGCACATGGCAGGGAGCAGGAGAGAAGGAGCAATATATGGTTTTTGGAGGGCAGATTTCACTGGGATAATTTTAAGTTGCCATGTCACATTTGAAGGCCCCCTGATTCACCCCTTTGGTAGAAACTCCCAAAAAGGGACCCCATGTTGGAAGCTATAGAATAAGGTGGTAGTTTTGTTGGTACTATTTTGGGGTACATATGATTTTTGATTGCTCTATATTACGCTTTTTGGAGGTAAGGTAACAAAAAATTGGCTGTTCTGATACTGTTTTTATTTTTGATTTTTTACAATATTCACCTGACAGGTGCTATTTTTATAGAGCAGATTGAGATGGATGCAAAAATACCAAACATGACTACTTTGTTTTTATTTTTTGTTTCCATTGCATTTCTGAGAAAAAAAAATCATGTTTTTATGTCTCTTTTTTATTTTTCTGCCAATTGTCTTGTATAGGGGCTTGTTTTTTGCAGGAAGAATTGACATTTTTATTGGTACCATTTTTAGGTACATATGATTTTTTGATCATTCAATATTACACTTTTTGGGGTAAGGTGGACAAAAAAAAATATTTGTTTTGTTTGCACAGTTTTTATTTTATTTTTTTACGCCATTCACCTTAGGGGATAGATCATGTGATATTTTTATAAAGAAGAAAATTACGAATGCAGCAATTCCTAAGAAATTTTTATGAGATGAGGTGATGGTTTGATTGGTACTATTTTGGGGTAAATAATAAAAGCATTTTTGAAAAAAAAAATCATGTTTTTGTGTCTCCATATTTTGAAAGCCATGTTATTTTTTAATTTGAGCGATTGTCTTATGTAGGGGCTCATTTTTTGTGGGATGAGGTGACAGTTTGACTGGTACTATTTTGGGGTACATATGACTATTTGATCACTTGGTATTATACTTTTTGTGATGTAGGGCGACAAAAAAAGTTGTTTTGGCACAGTTTTTATTTATTTTTTTCACAGTGTTCAGGTGAGGGGGTGGATCATGTGATATTTTTATAGAGCCGGTTGTTACAGATGCGGCAATACCCAATATGTATGTTTTTCTTTTTTTTTTTTCAATTTTATATGTTTTATTATGGAAAATGGGCTTTTTATAACTTTATTTTATCAACTTAATTTTTTTATTATGAAAAACACTTTTTTAATTTTTATTTTACTTTTTTTCCGTCCCACTCTGGGACTTTAATCTCTAATCCCCTCTGCAATGCATTACAAATACAATACATCTGTATTGTAATATATTGCCTGTCAGCTTTTACACTAACAGAGAGCCTATGAGACCCAGCCTGATCTCAAGGCTTCCGAAGAAGACATCGGGTTGCCTTCTCAGCCATCGGGTCCCTGTCACTGCAGCACCGAGACCCGATGTGGACGAGAAAGGAACCCATACCCTCTGCAAACCCCAGCATATGCAGCAGGGGCCCCTGCCATCTGATCTGCAAGCCGTAGCTGTACATGTACAACAGAGGTCTTTTACGGGTTAAATCTCTGCTATTTCTATTAATAACATGAGAGGCTATGAATGGATGGATGAATGGATACCAGGCTACCCTCTATGCTTAGTCATGCAGAGCCAGCTGTCAGTAACTGAAAAGACTGCACATGTCTAAGCCTAGGCAGAGCAGAGATCTAAATGTATGAATTGGGCAATTTACTGCATCTTTTCCCATAAAACTACATACCAATCTGCTCCGCTCCTCCTGCTCTATAATGTGCTGCCTGCAGATTGCACTGCATTTTGTGGTGACAGTTTTCCTTTAAAACAGGAAAATGTGCAATTTATCTGGTCCATGAAACTGACAAGATATCACCATAAAGTGATGTCATCACACCTTATCATGGGTCCTACTCTTCTTATGAGACGCCCCTACAGATGTACCTACTGTTAAAGAGTCTGTGTGAGATTATAAAAAAGGTCAGTGGCACCGATACAGTGATGGAGCTGAGCTGCAATACCAGACACAATCCATGCATAAGAGTGGCGCTGTTTTAGAAGAAAGGTAGCCTTTTTTTTTATAATTCAGTGATGGACAATAGGTGTGTGCCTAGAGTGTCTAATAGAGGAGGTGGCTGTGGTCTTTTTCAGTTGCATACACCCTAAGCGCTTATGCACACAAACGTATTTTCTTATCGTGTCCGTTCCGTTTTTTTTTTTTTTGCGGACCGTATGCAGAAAAATTCATTTTAATGGGTCAGCAAAAAAAGGAAGTTACTCCGTGTGCATTCCGTTTCGATATAGCCGTTCCACAAAAGAATAGAACATGTGTGTCCTATTTTTGTCTGCATTACGGACAAGGGCAGGACTGTTCTATTAGGGGCCAGCTGTTCCGTTCCACAATATATAGAATGCACACGGATGTCATCCGTATTTTGTGCTGATCTGTTTTTGCAGACCGAAAAATACATACGGTCATGTGCATGAGCCCTAAGGCTACATTCACACATTCATTTTCTTAACGGCCGTCACACAACCATTTTCTGAACCATTGAAGTCTTAGGTTCTATTCCCACGGCGTCAAAAAATAGGACAGAACATACAATTGAAGGAGGCAGTTTTTACTGTCTGTTTTTCAGATTGTAACAATGTCTATCCTTGTCCGCAAAACGGACATGTTCTATTTTTTTTTCGGGGCTACGGAACGGACATACAGATGCGGATAGCACATGGTGTGCTGTCTGCATTTGTAGTGGACCCATTGAAATGAATGGGTCCGCATCCTATCCGCAAAAAAAAATGGAACACACACAGAAACAAAATACGTTCGTGTGCATGAGGCCTTAGATTATTTCTTTTGAACATATATTTTTTTTTATTAATGGAGGGGGTATCCTGCGGAAAACATTCCACATTTTTTGAATACTTATTACATTAGTAATAAATTAGTATTATTTGGTCTCTTCAATAAATTGTATCTGTATAGCTCCACCTGCTGTTTGTTCTTTTTCTCATTTCTCTGTCCACCTCACTGAGGTGGTCGCAGGCATTCAGTTTAAATCCTCAACTGTCACTAACTGGCAGTTAGAGGCAAAGAGCTGCAGCAGAAAGGACGTGCCCCCTGAGCTGCCAAGTCTAGCTGAACAGAGTGGAGCAATGAACAATGAGATCTCTGGATCCATGTGAGGTATAGGGTTGGTTGTAGGTTTGTTAGAGAATGTCATGTACTGTATCATGTCTGATTTAAATTTTTACATACATCTTGGCATAATTCCTTTCATTCATTATTTGTCCTTCTTCATCCAGGAAATCGCTGCTTTCTTTTTCACACCCAGTTTCTAAATTCAGCTATGAGGAGATGATTAATTGTCATGATTCAAGGGGAAAGGTGAGTTTTCTTTTCTTCATGATATGATATAGGTAAATACATTTTAAGCAGCTCTGTCACCAGGATCAACCCTATTAAACCAGACATACTGCCTGGTAGGGCTCATCATGCTGATTAAATCTATACCTTTATTTTGTCTGTATGCTAAACAGCCGCAGAACAATTAACATTTCTATTAAAATGCAAATGAGAAAGTTTGAGCACCAGGAGGCGGATGTTGTTTTAAACAGCATGATGAGCCCTACTAGCCGGTATGTCTGGTTTAAAGGGGTTGTCTCACTTCAGCAAACAACATTTATCACGTAGAGAAAGTTAATACAAGCCACTAATGTATTGTGATTGTCCATATTGCCTCCTTTGATGGCTGGATTAATTTTTCCATCACATTATGCACTGCTCGTTTCCATGGTTACAGACCAGCCTGCAATCCATCGTGCTTGCACACTATAGGATAAAGCACTAACCTATGTGCGGTCCCACGGTCAACGCCAACAAAGAGGTCGACGCTTAATCATATAGTGTGCAAGCACAGCCACCACTGATTGATTGCAGGGCGGTCGTAACCATAGAAACGAGCAGTGTATAATGTGATGGAAAAATGAATCCAGCCAGCAAAGGAAGCAATATTGATAATAACAATACATTAGTGAACGTCTTGTATTAATTTCCTCTACATGGAAAATGCCACTTGCTGAAGTGAGAAAACCCCTTTAATAGGGTTGATCCTGGTGACAGAGCCGCTTTAATTTAGCATCAGTTGGACCTGATAGGTTTTGTATTATGAGATATACTGGATGACCAAACGTGTCATCTCCTAACTTTTTTTTATCATAATTATTTGAGCGAATCAAAGTCCACGAAGTGGACTTCTATCCGAATTTCAGGGAAAATTCGATTTGCTGTGAAGCCAAATTTCCTCGTGCTTTGTGGTAGCGAATCAATTTTCCATGAAATAGTATAAAAAACAAAAAAAAGTCATGCTTACCTCATCCATTTGCTCGTGACGGGCCAGCCGCTGCCATCTTGGTTTAAGATCTCGCACGAAATCCCGTTTGCGGTGACATATGACATCACCACGCTGGCCGACGTAATGACCACAGGGTGCGCTAGATCTTCAATCAAGATGGCGGCGCCTGGTCTGTCATGAGGAAATGGATTCCGTCTTTAGTTTATGTGCCTCTTTGCCCGGTATAGTGATATCTATATGCAGTTTGTTTCCAGATTCATGAAACCTAGTCTATTGGCTTAAAGTGTCTCCTGGAATATGTAGTTCCATGGTGTTATTGTATTGTAGTTGTGTTAGCTGTGGGTTGCGCTTTCTGTTTGCTGGATGCGCTTTGATTTTCTACTTGCTTTGGCTTGGGCTTTGATTCATCTTACTACACTTAGCAATTATGGGTCAGTTTATGCCAGGTCTCGATCCTCTTACATACATCCTTCGCTGTCTACCTGTATGCCATTGCTGTCTGTTGTCTCTTCCATTGCCAGTTTCTATTTTCCTCATCCATCACCTTCCTCATCCAGTTTTCTGTCATCTATGGATGAGTTTATTATTCTGTATTTGTATTTGTATTCAGATAGTTGCTTTGTATGTTTTTTATGGTAACCTGCTGTTATGTAATTCTGTTCTACTCAAGGCCCGAGGGTATCTGAGTAACAAGAGTTTGAATTAGAACTTGGGAAAGGTGACTGCTATAGTTGAAGTCAGGTTCTGCAATCTAAATCGGCATTGTGATATTATACCCGGCCACACCAGAAACCATATCTCTTTGGATAGTGATTCTGTGTGGACTTTCAGTGCTCAGATTCAGGCTTTGGGTTATTTGATGTAAAATGTGCTTGCACAATAGGTTTTTTTAGGAACAATTCACTCGCAATTTTCAGGGCAGTGATCCTACTCCTGCAGCTTTTCCTGAATCCTGTATAAATTTAGCAGACTATTTTTCTAGTGATCATTCAATGAAGCTGCCAGTTGAGGCGGGGCCCCCCACTTCTCTTTCTACTCTGGTTAGAGCCTGTTTGTGCTGTCCTCTGAAGGGAGTAGTACACACCATTATAGGAAATCTTCAGTTTCTTGGCAATTTCTCGCATGGAATAGCCTTAATTTCTAAGAACAAGAATAGACTGTCGAGTTTCACATGAAAGTTCTCTTTTTCTGGCCATTTTGAGAGTTTAATCGAACCCAGAAATGTAATGCTCCAGATTCTCAACTAGCTCAAAGGAAGGTCAGTTTTATAGCTTCTATAACCAGCCAAAACTGTTTTCAGCTATCATACTTGCACAAGGGTTTTCAAGGGTTTTAACATCCATTAGCCTTCTTACACAGTTAGCAAACATAATGTACCATTAGAACACTGGAGTGACGGCTGCTGGAAATGGGCCTCTATACACCTATGTAGATATGGCGTTAAAAACCAGACGTTTGCAGCTAGAATAGTCATTTACCACATTAACAATGTATAGAGTATACTTCTGATTAATTTAATGTTATCCTCATTGAAAAAAAACTGCTTTTCTTTCAAAAATAAGGAAATGACCCTAAACTTTTGAATGCTAGTATATAAGTTAATATTTGTTCATAGTTAAAGGGGTTGTCCGAGTTATTATTTTGTCCTTTGTATGTTTCTAACTAATCAAATACAACAGCTTTTCCATACACTTTCTGCTTCTAAACTTGCTGGTTTCTCAGATTTCACTCAGGGTCACATGACCTGTGATGTCAGCTTCCCTCCCCACTAATCTAGTATTCGTACACAAGCAGATAACAGTCTGTACACAAGACATCACTGTGCTGGGCACACTACAGTCCTCTGCAAAATGCACGTACGCAGATGGTACATTCATGCAAAATCCTAAACTGACACAAACTGAAATATATATATATATACTAGCTGAAGGACCTGGCTTCGCCCGGGTATATTTCATCTATTTCATTTAAAGTTTGTGTGTGTGTCGTTAAAAGATATCGAGAGTGACCTCTACAGTGCCCGCCCCTTTAACAGTGACCTCCACAGCAGCCCGCCCCTTAACAGAAACATCCACAGCGCCCTCCCCTTTAACTGTGACCTCCACAGCAGCTAGGGTGGCCACTGTCTTCACCCCAGAAAGCCGGACCTCACCTGCCATTCCCCCAAACGTAAAGCAGCGTTCCCGGTCCCCATGAAGCCACACCACTAAACATGAGGCCACGCCCCCTGGCTCCATGAAGACACGGAAGAGAAGCTGTCTGAGCGTGAGCTACTGAAAGGGTGGACATCCCTGCATCCGTCCAAGCACTGCGCCAGAGGTCCGGTTTTAGGCTGCACAGTCTGGCTTTCAGACTCCCTGTCCACCGTCCGGCGCAGGGCCTGGACAGACACAGGGATGTCCACCCTTTCAGTAGCTCATGCTCAGACAGCTTCTCCACCATGTCTTCATGGAACCAGGGGGCGTGGCCTCGTGTTTAGGGGTGTGGCTTCATGGGGACCGGTGACACGGCTTCACGTTGGGGGGAGGCTGGAAGGCGGACATCTGGCCACCCTAACATCAGCCTGCCCCTAGGGTGGCCAGAGGTCCGGTTTTAGGCTGGACAGTCCGACTTTCAGACTCCCTGTCCTCCGTCCGGCGCGGGGCCTTCCCTGTCGGCTACGGAGTAAGAGGGGGCATGGCCTGACTGGGTCGGGGGTGTGGCTTAGTGGGACCTGGAGGTGGGGCTTTTAAGTCCTTCTTTGGAGGGTGGCCTGAATTACAGGTTGATGCCATAGTAATTTAGGAGGAAACACAGTGGGTAGCAGTAGAAGAAAACATCTTTTATTACTACTGAACGTTAAATATGTGAAATTTGTATTATATGAGAGAATGATTGATGATGAGTTAGTCTAAAACATAAAGTATATTTATGGTAACCAGAATACCCCTTTAACAGTGTCATCCACAGCGCTCTGCCCCTTTAAAGCAGACCTACAGCAGTGAACTGGCTGTGTTGTTATGGAAACCTGGTGTGTGGAGACTAACTGCCTGTGAGCTTCTATTGGCTGATAAGGGTCATGTGACCAGGCTTCTATTGGCTAATGCATTTTTTTGGGAATATCTCAGGAACGGTGCGTCCTGAAGAGCTGAGACCCGTTATAAAACCTTCCCGGACACTTGTTGTACATGTGTGCCAAATTTCATGATTGTAGCTGCGATGGTGCGGATTTCTTTAGTGGACATACAGTACACACACACACACACTCAGCTTTATATATTAGATATATATATATATATATATATATATATATATATATATATATATATATATAAATAGTTTAACAGTTTATATATATGATATATATCTAACTACCACTAACTGGAGTTCTTTTTTCACTTCAAAAAATGTGCTGATGCAGCACGCATGCACGCACACAGATAGTGTGTGCGTGCAAAAACTGTAGTATAAAAATTCACTACAGTGTAAAAAAAGAGAACACAGGCTAAAAATTAACTTATATATATATAGATATAGAGCTCTATATATATTTATATAAAACCCTTACTATAATTTCTTTTTTAATAAAAAAAAAAAGGAAAAATTGGCAAAAAAAAATACAGAAAAAAAAAAAAGCACAAAGAATAATCCCCAGGTACTGATCAGGCAGGTATGCACTGAAAAGCACTTGGCGGTCATAGCTTGCACGCAGAAAAAGTGGTCCAGAGGTTACAGGAAAATTGTAAAAAAAAAAAAAAAAAGACCGAGTCGGTCTGAGTAATCCATCGCACCCCGGTTCCCGGGCGATTACACCTGGGGGCCGGGTGTTTGCCCTGCCATAGTACTTGTACATGTATGGCGCTGGGCGAGAAGGGGTTAAGGGCAATTAACTATTAACAAATATTAATTTATATATCAATTCATACACGGACTAGGACTATTATTAAGGAGTATCTGCAGATTTAAGCCAACGAGTCAATTATTTAAAATTTGTTTTTATATGTTATATTTTTTGGGAGGGGGTTATGTTTGTTATTCTTTTTTAATTGCCTTATTATATAATATAATGCATTGCATCTAATTAAAAGATGGATTTATATAAATCAACATGTTTCTCATATATTTCCAGATCATAGCGTGCCTGTCATACTGTTTCTTTATTTTATTATTGATACACTATGAGGCTAAATTCACACGGGCATTGTGTTTTGCGGATGCGCAAAACACAGATACCAGGCCATGTGCGTTCCGCAGTTTGTGGACCGCACATGGCCACGGCTACCATAGCAAATGCCTATTCTTGTCCGCAATTGCGGACAAGAATAGGACATGTTCTATTCTTTTTGCGGGGCCGCGGCATGGAGCAATGGATGCGGACAGCATACAGTGTACGGTCCGCATCTTTTGCGGCCCCATTGAAATGAATGGGTCCACATCTGAGCCAAGCTCGGATGCCAGGAAAACAACGCCCGTGTGAATGTAGCCTTATAGAAACACTGTGAATGAAACAGTGTGTCAACTAGAAACAAAGATCTAGACACAATGGACCACAGCTGATAGTGTTCAATCCATTTCCATTTGTAATATTGTTTTAGTAAATAGTTTGGTATATGGAAAAATAAGGTGATGAATAGTCTCTTGACTAGTTGTAAATAGTCATTGAGACAACTCCTGTGATGTCAGTTCACTCTCCCTCCTATATTGTTATTTTGGGGTATCTTTGGGTATATCACTGTAATCCACTAATTGTTTGGGTTTAGGAGAATAATACAATAGGGAAAAGCTTAAAAATGTTTAAATTCCTCAGTTCTAGTCACTAGTCTCCAAAGTTTGCCTGCTGAGCATCATTAATTTGCTGATGTCTTTTGTGAAAATGATGTACCTCCCCCTCATAGAAATTATGACTGTTTCATTGACCTAGATGTCAGTTAATATATTACCAAACGGAGGATTTACGCCTTGTCTGATCCAGGGACACGGAGAACCCGGAGAAGGGATTCATTTATCCTTTCAGTTCCCCAGCTGCTGCTGGATTCTGGCTGCTGGCCATGAAAGATGGTGATCTTCGTCTCTGTATTGACTACAGAGGACTTATTAACATCACCATGCATAACTTGAAGCCCTTAAAGGGGTTGTCTCACTTCAGCAATTAGAATTTATTATGTTGAGAAAATTAATACATGGCACTTACTAATGTATTGTGATTGTTCATATTGCTTCCTTTGCTGGCTGGATTAATTTTTCCATCACATTACACACTGCTCGTTTCCATTGTTATGACCTCCCTGCAATCTAGCAGCAGTGGCCGTGTTTGCACATTGTAGGAAAAAGTATCAGCCCATATATGTGCACTCACACGGTTTCGGCCACCAGACAGGCTGAAGCTTTTTCCTATAGTGTGCAAGCACGACCACCACTGATGGATTGCAGGGAAACAAGAAGTGTATAATGTGATGGAAAAATGAATCCAGCCAGCAACGGAAGCAATATGGACTTTTGCCATTATGCACGAGGCATCAGATTCAGGAACGTTCTTCCCTTGACTATGTTAAAGGGGTTCTCCGGGAATTAAGAAAATGAAGATACTTAAAGGGGTTCTGCAGTTCTGTAAAACTGATGATCTATCCTCTGGATAGATCATCAGCATCTGATCGGTGGCGGTCCGACACCGGGAACCCCGCCTATCAGCTGTTTGAGAAGGAAGCGGCGCTGCAGGAGCGCCGCGGCCTTCTCTGTGTTTACCGCAGGCCCAGTGATGTCACGACTAGTATCACTGGTCTGGGCAGGGCTAAACTCTGTTCACTTGAATGGAGCTTAGCCCTGCCCAGGCCAGTGATACTAGTCGTGACGTCACTGGGCCTGCGGTAAACACAGAGAAGGCCGTGGCTTCTCAAACAGCTGATCGGCAGGGGTCCCGGGTGTCAGACCGCTGCCAATCAGATGCTGATGATCTATCCAGTGGATAGATCATCAGTTTTACAGAACTGCAGAACCCCTTTAAATATTACTTTATTATAAATATATTCCTAAATACCTTTCATTAGTTATAATGGCTCGTTTTGTCTGGGGAGCAAAGATTAGTAGAAACAAAATGGCCGCTGTCCTATTAGTAAACACAAAACCTGTCCTAATCACACAGCAGGACATGTTACTTCACAACATGAGATAAAGAGCTGCCTTATCCTCTGCTCTGGTCTACATGTCAGGGATTATGATCCTGAATAGAGATGATACAATCTTTAGCTGAATTTCTGTAGGAATTGAGTCCATGAGCAGATGTGGCTAATAAGCAGCAGCACTTGTTTATAGTCTCCATTACCACAGTCCCACATTACCACAGCCTGTCCTGTCCCGTCCTCTCTGTACTTCATGTCTCCTCATGAACTCCATTCCCACAAAGATTCAGCTAAATATCATATTAAACTGTATTCAGGACCATAACCACTGACAAGTAGAGGATGAGAAAGCTTTTTACCTCAATGTTGTGAAGTAACTTGTCATCCTGTGTGATTAGGACAGGTTTTGTGCGTACTAATAGGACAGCAGCCATTTTGTTTTTCCTAATGATTGATCCCTAGATAAAACGAGCCATTATAACTAATAAAAGGTATTTGGGAATATATTCGTAATAAAGTAATATTTAAGTATTTTCATTTTCTTAATTCCCGGAGAACCCCTTTAATGTATGTCAGGGTAGTTGAAGTTGCCTAAAACAATTAGAATTCTTTTCTATGCTGCCTGTTCCATTTCCTTGTTCAGAGAACTCATACAAACAGACACCATCCATCATGTGTCTCATTCAGCCAAGCTTCTACCGCACCTACAACTGATGTCATATTGCAGCACCACTATACCCCCCCCCCCCCATTTTACTTGCTGGGCTTCTTGGTTTGTGAACAAACATGTTTATTTTATGTTAGACAGGGCTTAGTTTTTGCTTTTGTGTGAATTAAGCTGCTCTTTTGGCCAACATTCATTGAATGTGTATGAGCTCCCCTGTTACTCATCATCATCACCATTCATCCTGTCCACCTCAATGCCAAAAACTACATAGGAATGTTGTAGACTTTTCTTTAACAAAAACATTTGTGTCACCTTGAATTTTTCTTTTTGATTTAGGGTATTGTGTTTTTCTTGCTGGTGATTTACTCAGGACTCAGCTATAGTTGTAACTTTAACTACAACCCCATATCAGATGATTATACGAAGAAAATAAATACAATGGTGAGTTCTTTCTAAGATTTCTACTTATCATTGTTATTAATACCCTCCTAGCACTTTGTGTTATTTTTCAGCTGAGGACGGCTGGGTGTATTTTCAGAGGTTGCGGTCCAGCTATGCAGAGTTTTTATACACAGTTGAATCACAATATTATGACCACTTCCTACTTTTGATGTCTGTAGCAGCCTGTAGCTCGTGAAGAGGGTCACAAATCATGAACTGGCTTGGTGGGTATATGAGGTATGTGATTCATCTCTCAAAAAGGGATGATTATTGGCTTTGGGCCAAGGGTGGCAGTATTTTTGTACCTGTGCAGTCTGTGGACTGTTCACATTGTGCTGTGGGTAAAATGCATTCTGAGTGGGCAAATAAGCAATGTGGAAACTGCGAAGCACCACGTGCCATTAATGTGAGAGGTGAACGTCGCCTATGAAGGTGCGCAAGGGTGGACCAACATGCTACAGTGGAGCAGCTCACCACTTACCAGATGTGTCTAAAACAACAATTCAGTGAGCCCTTTGCTAACGAAGTTGCATCAGCAGAAAAGGTTTCAATTGTTGCATCAGTTTTGGAATTGGACCTCCTCTGAAGGGCTGTCTTCTCTGATGAGTCACATTTTCTGCTTCATCAAATTGAAGGATGTTGGTGTGTCAGGTGAGAAACATCAGACCAAACTGCTTACAACCTTTGCTGAAAGAACACAAGCTGGTGGTGGCAGCGTAATGGTCTTGTGGCATTCATTGGACCCACTCATCCACCTGAAAGGCACTCTCAATTGATTTAGGTATGAGTCCATCCTTGCAGTTCATGTACGCCCATACATGTTGATTTTCTTCTCTGGGTCTGATGAGATCTTCCAGCAAGACAACACAACATGTCACATGGATAGAAATGTCTGACATTGGTTGGACGTTCATGACTAAGACTTCCAAGTGCTACCCTGGCCCATAGTTCCCCAGACGTGAGCGGAATTAAGCATCTATGGAACCACCTCGATCTTTGTGTTCCCTCTATGGATCCTCCCCCCCATGCACCCTCCAGAAGCTGTAGGATGCACTGGAGTGAGCATGTCTCCAGATACTTGTGACAACCTACCAGGACCTTACTGAGTCATTCCCAGCCTGTCTAGCTGCTGCCCATGCTGAACATGGTGCATACTCTGGATATTAGCTGGTGGTCATAATAATGTGACTTAAATGTGTATATTGCTATAATGGTAACTTTCTTGCAGTAGAAGTTATTGGGCACTGTGACCAGTACTGTTTGACATTGTAACAATTTGCCATAATGTTTTTCATATATTTTCCCGTTTTTCATCAATGTTTAAAAGGCTGTTCACATTTGCATAGGCATTTCCATTGCTGCATGGAAACCATATCAGAAATCAGCAGCCACCATTAAAAATCATATTGTTTTATCAGTCAATACTCTCAGAATATGCAGTGATTTTATATACAATAACTTATTTTGTCTATTATTATATCTTATTTTATTCCCAACTTAACCTTTGCCTTTCCCATGTGTTCTTTTATGTACTGTTTGAAAACTCAATAAAAAAAGTAAAAAATGATTTTATTTTCTTTCTAAAGGCAGAATACATACCAACCAACTGTCAAGTAGAAAGGCCAGTAATAATTCCTGAACAGAAGGAGGTACTGCACCTTTACATTTTACATCAGTAGTGTGTTCCTTTCAACTTCCTACAATTTAAACTAATCTGATCACTGCTATAGCTATGGTTATAACGTGTAGACAGTGAAATGGATTATGGGAAAGGGCACAGATTTATTTTGCTTAGATAATATTTTAAGTTATATTTAAATACTGCATTTAATACCACTGTATGTAAAATCCATTGCCACCAATATTCCAACAGAACTCCCTTCCTGCTGCTCTGCACTTCAACAATGACTTCCAAACAAAGAGGAAGTTAAAGACCCAGGACAGGAAGTAGAATACATGGAGTGACTTAAAAAAATTATATCCAGAAAACCATACACCCGTTTTTTGTAAAAAGAAAACATACAATATTCATATATATTGTATGTTGATAATATGTGAAGAAAAACTGTTGATGGAAATGTCCCTTTAAATGTTCTCTGGGAATTAAGAAAATTAAAACATCTAAATATTACTTTCTTATAAATATATTCCCAGATACTTTTCATGAGTTATAATGGCTCGTTTTGTCTAGGGAGTAATCATTGGGAGAAATAAAATGGCCGACGTCCTATTATTACACACAAAACCTGTTCTAATTACACAGGAGGACAAGTTACTTCACAACACTGAGCTAAACATCTGCCTCCTCCTCCTCCTCTCTGCTCTGCCTGTCAGGAATTATGATCCGGAATACAGTTTAATATGATCTTCAGATAAATCTCTGTAGGAATGGAGTTCATGAGGAGACATGAAGTAGAGAGAGGACAGACAGGACTGTGGTAATGTGGGGCTGTGGTAATGGAGTGTGAGGAGTAGGTCAGGGGGACACAAATGACACAGACAAAGTGAGGCCCTGACACTCCTCCCAAACCACTGTCCCTGCCTTTTGGGGGAACCCGGCTCCTTAAAAGGCCGGCCCCAACTGAAGACTGCAATTACACTGAAGAAAGTAGAACACGAGACAAACAACCAAAGCAAAACACAAGCAGGAACAACCCTAAACAGGTCAGGAACTGAAGGGGTAAAAGGTAAAGGAACCAAGCAAGGAATAAACAGAGGATAACACAAAAGGTAGGTAACAGTAACAGAAACCAGGGAAAAAGGTACAGAGTCACTGGAATACCGGATAAACACAGAGTAGCTAGCTTAGGCACAAGGCTCTATAGCAGGCACAGATGAATGGCGAGTGTGAAACTAAGTAGTGGCTAGAGTCCCAGCCCCAAGGCGTGATAGGAGCATGGATCCCAGCCACACCCTTGAATGGACCAAAATTACTGGCAGGGGGGTCACATGACCTGCAGCAGTTCTGCCAAAACTTGATCATTTGGATGATGACAGTACATGACCAAAGTATTATTTAGTGTATTCTAAGGCACATTTTAAGATATGTATATATATCAGATCATATTAAACTGTATTCAGGATCATAATCCCTGACAAGCAGAGCAGAGGGGAGGATGGGGCAGATGTTTAGCTCTGTGTTCTGAAGTAACTTGTCCTCCTGTGTGATTAGGACAGGTTTTGTGTATACTAATAAGACGGCAGCCATTTTATTTCTCCTGATGATTTCTCCCTAGACAAAACAAGCCATTATAACTAATGAAAGGTAATTTGAAATATATTTATAATAAAGTAATATTTACATATTTTTATTTTTCTAATTCTTGGAGAACCCCTTTAACCACCTAACTGTTCTGCCCGAGTCCAGCTCCGGCAGTTTGAAAAGTAGCTAACTGGAGGGCTGTTTTGGTTGGTGATATCTCCTCAGTGGTAGCAGCGAGAAACATGCAACTGGTCTTGTCTTAAAGCTGACAGTCCCAGCTTTAATACAAGACCAAAATGACAGCTAAAGTCTGAGCAACAAAAGAGAAATCACTTTTAGAAATCAAGTCGGGAATAATCGTGAGTGAAACCTGTTTTTACTTTCATTTTCAGCTGCATTCACAGCATCCCAATTTCTATCAGTGATATCTTTCTCTGTCCTGAACATATTGCTGTCATTTTGGAGGTAGCAGCATCTAAAGCAGCCCCCCCCTCCAAGTAGCTACTTTTCCCACTGCTGCAGCTCCACTCTGGCAAAACAGTTAGGGGGTTAAGGTATATCACCGAATCACTGAAACACGTTTCTAAGCTCAGCATCCCTCATGTGTATTACACACCCACTTCTTGTGTGGATCTTGCAGCATGAGACTTTTCTTATAATTATAAAACAAACATTTCCCTTGAATTTTCAGGACCAAAACTGCATCCATTTGTTGAAGCTGTTTTTGATCAATAATACACTGGCAAATATAGGAAGACATGAAGGATCTGAATTGGACAAAATGATCATAGGCTTACAATATGAAATGTACTTCCTTGAGAATTGCTTATTTACGGTATGTATGTCTAGTCGACTGTCACTGTGGGGAATATGACACAATTTACTTTTCAATTAGACCTCATGCGTGTGTGCAAACTTGGTAACTGCATCTGTGAATTGCCATATTTTATTTTTGACCGAAAGTTTGCATATTAGTTAGAGCTCATTCAGATTGTCCACAAATTGCGGATCCACAAAACACGGATACCTGAGGACGGCGATGCAGATGACTATGGAGATGAGCGTTTCCACAATGAATGAGCCCTTATGTATAGGTAATGTATGAGTTCCATGTACTTTAATATGAATTGGCTGCAGCAGGGACATGTGCAGGCTCCATGGTGATCTGCCTGCAGAATCACTACTAAGGCTACTTTCACACTAGCGTTTTATAATTCCGGTATTGAGTTCCATCTTAGGGGCTCAATACCGGAATAAAACGCTTCAGTTTTGGCCCCATTCATTGTCAATGGGGACAAAACTAAACTGAAGACAATGGAATGGTCCTGAAAGCATTCCGTTCCGTCTTCAGACCGGAGAGCAAACCCAGGCATCCGCACCAAGACGGATCTGGAATCACCCCCAATGAAAGTCAATGAGGATGGATCCGTTTGGTGTGACACAATGGGAATGGATCCATTTGGTGTGACACAATGGTGAACGGATCCATCCTCCATTGACATTCAATGGAGTTCATGACGGATCCGTCACCTGCACACATACATACATACACAGATACAGACATACACAGACATATACACATACATACTTACATGCTCCCAGCAGGTCTGCAGAGTGCAGGAGGAACAGGACGACGCGCACAGATGACGATTCCACCAGGCGCCCAGTAGAGGGCGCTGTGGGGAATCGTCATCTGTGCGCGCCGTCCTGCTCCTCTGGAGACCTGTGGAGACCTGCCGGGAGCATGTAAGTATGTATGTGTATTTCTCTGTGTATATGTGTGTGTGTCTGTGTGTATGTATGTACTGTTTGACATGTGTGGGGTCGGAGCGCGGTTCTGTCTCCACACATGTCCCTGTGGCAGTACGGATCCGGCAGCACCCTTCACCTGCCGGATCCGGACTGCCGCTAGTGTGAAAGTCGCCTAAGGCCACTTATTGGTCTGTAGTAGAGATGAGCGAGCATGCTCAGGAGCAATTTCCGAGTAGTAGCGTACGCATTTTATAATCTGTACGCTAATGCATACGCATCTTCTAATCTGTACACTAATGCGTACGCATCTTATAAATTTGTACGTTAATGCGTACAAATTACAAGATGCGTACGCATTAGCGTACAGATTAGAAGATGCGTACGCTACTACTCGAAAATTGCTCCCGAGCATGCTCATCTCTAGTCTGTAGTAGTAACCGGCATGTAGTCTTCCCATCACACTTTTGTCCAGGCTGGGGCTAGATGTAGAGTGGATGGAGCCGCAATGCAGGAACTGGGATTCACATACTATCCACACAAGCCCTTCAAATGTGCCATAGATGATGGAACACCATATAGAACTCATATCAAAGTACATAGAACTCATGCATTACCTATACAGAACTATTATGCATATATTAAGCTCTATATTTATGGTTCCCCTTCCCCTGACAATCACAGGGTTCAGGCTGCAGGATGAGGTCATGTTTGGCTTTGACTAACAGCCACTAGTCCAGGTGCCAATGCTGGCCAACTGGGCTAATGGATTCTATTAGGGTAAATTTGTGTGACAATAAAGAAAAAAAAATAAAATAATATATATATATATATATATATATATATAATAAAGCTGAGTGTATGTGTGTGTGTGTGTGTGTGTGTGTATGTGTCAGCTAAAGGAATCCGCACTGCTGCAGCTACAATCACAAAATTTGGCACACATGTACATCAGGTGTCCGGGAAGGTTTTAGAACAGTTTTCAACTCTCCAGGACGTACCGTTCCTGAGATATTCCCAAAAAATGCATTAGCCAATAGTAGCCTGGTCACATGACCCTTATCAGCCAATAGAAGCTCATAGGCACACATCAGGTTTCTATAACAACCTAGCCAGTTCACTGCTTTAGGTCTGCTTTAAAGGGGCAGAGCGCTGTGGATGACACTGGGGTATTCTGGTTAAATATAACTTATGTTTTAGACTTACTCATCATCAATCATTACCTCATATAATGTGAATTTTTCTTTCCTCCGAAATTACTATGGCATCGGCCTGTAATTCAGGCGACCTTCAAAAGAAGGACTTAAAAGCCCCACCCCCAGGTCCCACTAAGTCACCCCCCCCTGACTCAGTCAGGCCACGCCCCTTCCACTCCGCATCTGACCGGGATTGAAAAAATGAAGGTAAAAATCAACTTTTGTCAGCTGCAGGGGTGGGAGGGAGTGTGACTTTCTCCCTGCAGCTCATGCTCAGACAGCACAGTGCTGCTGTCTGAGAGTGAGCTGTTCAAAAGGACATCCGTGTGTCCATCCAGGCCCTGCGCATGACAGAGGACAGGGAGTCTGAAAGCCAGAATGTCCAGCCTTACCCCAACATGAAGCCGTGCCACCGGTCCCCATAAAGCCACACCCCTAAACAAGAGGCCACGCCCCCTGTGTCCATCCAGGCCCTGCACATGACAGAGGACAGGTAGTCTGAAAGCCAGAATGTCCAGCCTTCCCCTAACGTGAATCCGTGCCACCGGTCCCCATGAAGCCACACCCCTAAACAAGAGGCCACGCCCCATGTGTCCATCCAGGCCCTGCGCATGACAGAGGACAGGGAGTCTGAAAGCCAGAATGTCCAGCCTTCCCCCAATGTGAAGCCGTGCCACCAGTCCCCATGAAGCCACACCCCTAAACAAGAGGCCACGCCCCCTGTGTCCATCCAGGCCCTGTGCATGACAGAGGACAGGTAGTCTGAAAGCCAGAATGTCCAGCCTTCCCCTAACGTGAAGCCGTGCCACCGGTCCCCATGAAGCCACACCCCTAAACATGAGGCCACACCCCCTGGTTCCATGAAGACACGGAGGAGAAGCTGTCTGAGCGTGAGCTACTGAAAGTGTGGTCATCCCTGTGTCTGTCCAGGCACTGAGCTGGACAGAGGACAGGGAGTCTGAAAGCCAGACTGTCCAGCCTAAAACTGGACCTCTGGCCACCCTAGGGGCAGGCTGATGTTAGGGTGGCCAGTTGTCTGGCTTTAGGCTGGACAGTCCGGTTTTCTGGCTCCCTGTCCTCAGTCCAGCACAGTGCCTGGATGGACGTAGGGATGTCCACCCTTTCAGGAGCTCACGCTCAGCCAGCTTCTCCTCCATGTCTTCACGGAGACAGGGGGCGTGGCCTCATGTTTAGTGGTGTGTCTTCATGGTAACCAAGGGCACTGTTTCACGTTTGGGGGAATGGCAGGTGAGGTCTGGCTTTCTGGGGTGAAGACAGTGGCCACTCTAGCTGCTGTGGAGGTCACAGTTATAAGGGGCGGGCTGCTGTGCTAGTGTATATATATATATATATATATATATATATGTGTGTTAAAACCAGTTAACCATTTTGCATGGGTGTTCATCCATTTTCTGGCTAATGGTAAATAATGTCCCTCAGTAGTGTACGCTGTATATCTAAATCCCCCTACACTGTCCTATTATATTTAATCATATAATGTCCCCTTTTCCCTCAACCCAACAAAGCAAAAAAAAAAGTGAAAAAAAATGCTCACCTCTCCACAGGCAGATACGGGAGCACTTACCCTTGTTCTGCACTGGAGGCATCAGGTCCTGGCTCTCCGCATGATCATGTGACACCACATCGTTGGGAGCATTATCAGGTCCGACTGCCTCCAGTGCGGAGAAAGCCTGTGGAGAGGTGAGTTTTTTCATAGTGTACACATTTTTAGTGGCCGTTAGACGGGTGCACTTCTGTCTAACCAACCATTATAAACGGGCCACATTGATTTTAGTGGTGCAGTCAAAATGGTCAAAAATTGGACTTGTCCTATTTTTGGACCTCCGCTATTCACTGGCATGTGAATAGCCCCATAGACGTCCGTTTGATGGCTGTTAAAAAAAAATGCCCAAAACTTGTCCGTTTTTCTCAGTGGTGTAAAGGAGGCTTTAACCAGTTCAAGGCACCACCATGCAAATTAACAGCTAATGGCATGGTCCCTGCGCTTGCAGCCCGTTAATTTACATGGTGGTGATTTTGAAGATAAATAACTGCTTAATAGGAACTCATAAAACTGTTGAATATCACATGATTTCTTAATACTTTTTGTCCTTAACATTGATACCATTTTGGTGAATCCATCCCAAAGGAGGCAACCAGTGCATGCCACAAGCCTGGTGTGCCCAACCCAGGGAAGGATTGGCCATAGACCTTACAGGTAAATTTCCTGGTGGGCTGATGCCGAAGGGGCCGCCTCGACCAGTGCCGACCAGTGGAAGTTTTTAGGATGTATTTTGTGCTGATGGCGGCAGTATTTTGTGATGGACTGTGGTATTTGGCTGTGTTGAGGCGGTATAATGTGCCGCAATATGGTATTGCTGGCCCTGCCTTCCATCAATGTGAACCCGACTACAAAATAAGGCCACTGTTAGTATTTTTTTCAGGGCCACTTTAAGTTCCCAGTCCGCCCCTGGCCCAACCTGTACTTTACATTAGTTTTTTTAAGAACTTTTTATATTATTCATTTATCTGTGTTTCAGATGTTTCACTGTGATCATTTATTGTAAAAACTGCATTTATGGGACACTTTTAGGGTTGCCAGTAGAAAGTTCTTTCTGCTCAATTGATGCATATAATATTTTACTTGAGTTGTCTAATAAAGTTGGATCTGTTGGGAAAAAAAGCTGACATAGGTGTGGAATCTTCAGATCTGTTTGCATTCAGGTTGTCATAACTGTATTCTGTCCTCCATTTTGTAGATTCCATCAGCTTGCCCTTATGAAAGGGTTACCATTTCCACCATTTTGCAAAATCTAAATGTGTCTCTCGCAGCACTGAAACCTCATATTGAAAACAACTTTTCACATTGCTTGCGTGTGAAATGTGCAGGAGGTAAGTGATCACCTGACCTGTAACAGTCTTTACCAAGCATGGCATATAAATATGTTTCATGTGTTGAGCATCCATTCCATCTGATGGATGTAAGTAGGGTAAAATTGCTAGCAGTGCTTCCTTAAAGGCTGTGGACACCTTTGGGGCAATTTTTTTTGTTTTTGCATTGTACTCATTTTGAGATAAAAATCATTTTTTTCAGTTGGTCTTTATGAATTTGGAGCCCTTTTTCTGTACAGGGCTGTAGCAGGCACTGTATTTTCACTCTGCGGCTCAGCTGACAGGCTCCTGATTGCTGACCTTATAAACACTCTACCTCACTGATAAGACTGTGGCTTAAATAAGTGTTTATGACCTTTTAGTAACTTAGATATAAGGGTTATAAGATGACCAGCAAAAAATGAAAGTGAAAGTAGGATTCACACAGTTAGACAGTTAACCCTTTGTGACTTGGGTGACTAGACTTCTGGTTTTAGGCCAGACAGTTAGGTTTCCTGGCTCCCAGTCCTCTGTCCGGTGAAGGGTCTGGGGTGTCCTCCTTTTCAGTAGCTCACACTCAGACAGCAGCATTGTACTGTCTGAGCATGAGCTGCAGCCACAAACTGACAGACTGAGGTTTCTCTCACTCCCAGTCAGTCTCTACAGCTGGTAGACATGTCACTCTATGACTGACTGAAGGTGGGCCCCAGTGCAGCTCACCTTTAAGTTCTATTTTTTTTTTCTTTTGCCAGGAACGAGGGACGTGGGTTGGTAGTGGCCACCCCTTGTGACAGAATAGCTGAATATTAGGGATGAGCGAACCGAACCGTAATGAAACAGATTCGTTACGAACTTTGCCAAAAGTTCGGTTCATCACGGAACCGAACTTTGAAAAAGTTCGTAACGAATCTGGTAAAAAAAAAAAACGCGACGCAAAACTGTACTTTTTTCACAGAATAGACCACAATACAAGGGATTATTACTCCTATAATCCCTTGTATCCTGGTTTTCTGTGAAAAACAAGATGTGTGACGTCACCCCACAGCCCCTGAAGTGCCTGAGCGCGCCGACATCTTGTCAGTGCGTCGCCAGACATCAGAGAGAGAGGAGCTCCATATCAGATAGAGAAAGATAGATAGATAGATAGATAGATAGATAGATAGATAGCCAAACAAGAAGATAGATACAGGGAGAGATAGAGAAGGAATAGAAAGGGTTAGTGAGAGAAGCAGGAGAGAGGAAGAGAAAGCTAGATATAGAAGATAAGGTGATAAATAGGGAAAGAGGCTGAGAAATCAAGAGATAGGTAGAGATAGGGAGAGATAGGCATCTAAATAAAAAAAATTGTGAGATCTAGGGAGAGATAGGGAGATAAAAAAAGAAATAGGGAGAGAAAAGTGAGAAAATAGTCAGGACAGGTAGCATTCCTGTCCCGTGACCAATAGTACACGCTACACGTTGCTGCTCTGCTGGGTGCCGTCAACCCCGTTTAGCCTCAACAAACAAAGTTAAAAAAAGTAAAAAAAAGTTGTAAAAAAAGTTTTTTTAAAAAAAAAGTTAAAAAAGTTATAAAAAGTTAAAAAAAAACATTTAAAAAAAGTTTTAAAAA
The DNA here is from genome assembly GCA_900303285.1 of Rhinella marina. NCBI lineage: Eukaryota > Metazoa > Chordata > Amphibia > Anura > Bufonidae > Rhinella > Rhinella marina. Next base: position 119,809 of record ONZH01019547.1, read on the forward strand.
AGTATTAAAAAAATACATCATTTCATTTTCCCCGACCCAAATAAAAATATGTCCAAGCGTCCTACTTCCAGCACTTCCCAGGAAAGGAGTGCAACAGCAGGCGGTGAGGGTAGGAGAAGTGGCAGCACCAGGCTCGGTGGCAGCCGGGGTAACAGGCGTGGCAGCAGGGTGCAGCTACCCCTGACTCCCACTGGTCATGTAAGAACCACACAGCCAGCGGTTCTAGATTGGCTTACCCAATCCTCCAGTTCCACCGCCCAAAGCTCCCAAACGAGGAGTCAAGCATCGGCTGGATCATCCGACACCACCCTTACATGGGACGGTCAGCGAGAGTCCTCTGCCCCGTCTCCTGTTATTAGAATGCTACTCACCTTTGGGGCACCTTCTGCCAGGGAACTCTTGGCAAACCTTGATCTGCCCTTGGAGTCTCTACCACATTTTAGTGATGAGGAGGAGGAGAAGGAAGTCCACCAAAGTCAGCGGGTGGAACGTACTGAGACTCCAGAGGAGGTGTTGGCTGTAAGCAGTCAACAGAGCCAGGGAGGGGCATCCAGTGCCACACCTGATATCCTGTCCCAGCCACCGGAGGAAAGTAGCAGTGGTGCAGAGTTTGATGATGATGTCGCTGATCGGACGTGGCGCCCTCAAGCAGCATCATCCTCATCATCAGGGGAGGAAATAGAGGTGCCATCGACGCAGCAACATCCCACTGTTGCAAGGAAACGAGGCACAAGAGGGAGGGGTAGAAGAGAAGCTACCAGGCAGAGATCACCCTCTCAAAGCCTTGGTCCTGAGAGGGCACCCTCAGGCAGCAGTGGCAGTCAACAGCCAGCAAGACCCCCCGTGGCTGTCAGCAAACCACGGTCCTCTGTCGTCTGGCAGTTCTTCCGCCTGGGGAAAGATAAGCACATCGCTTTATGCCTGCTGTGCAATGAGAGGGTCAGTCGTGGTAGGGGTGATAATCTCGGGACAACATCAATGCGAAAGCATATGGAAAGGCAACACCAACAGGCCTGGAAGTACCGTGACCCCAATACCACCTCCTGTCAGGATGCACCATACACTGCAGATCCCATCATGCAGCATCCTCTCAGTGGAACTCAGGGCTCATCAGCCTCAGGTGCCAGCACCAGCACAGTGTCACTGCCATCTACACTGCTAATGAGGCAACAATCCGTGACTAAGTCCATGGGCAGACGTCAGGTGTATTCCAGCAGCCATCCCATGGCTCAGAAACTGACCGGACACCTGGTTAAGCTGCTGGTGCTTCAGTCTCTGCCCTTTAACCTTGTGGACTCCCAGCCTTTCAGGGATTTCATGGCGTGTGCGCACCCCAGATGGCGAGTCCCCAGCCGCCACTACATCTCTGGCAAAGCTGTCCCATCACTGCACAGTTATGTGCAGAAAAAGGTTGGCGACTCATTGGGACTCTCGGTGTCCAAGACCGTGCACCTGAGTGCTGATGCCTGGTCCTCAAATTATGGGCAAGGGCAGTACATGTCTGTTACTGCCCATTGGGTCAACATCCTCCCAGAAGGGAGGATGTTGACCCAATGGGCAGTTGACCCAATGGACATCGCCCATTCTTGCCACTGTCACCTCCACGGTGCTTTAGGGGGCCAGCAGCGGGAAGCACAAGTTCTGCCTCCACCACCTTGAAACCATCCGCCGCTTTGACTGCAGTCCAACCTGCCCCGGTGTCTTACCACCGATGTCAGGCCCGGCGCTCTCAGGCTGTCCTCCATTTGGTGAGCCTGGGTGAACGGAGCCATAGTGGGCAGGAGCTCCTCCGGACCATCAGGGAGGAGATAGATCAATGGCTGACCCCGCGTCAACTAACGGTGGGAAGTGTGGTAGCAGACAATGGGAGGAACATTGTCTCTGCAGTGCAGCAGGGAGGGCTGAGTCATACACCTTGTATGGCACATTTGATAAACCTCATAGTGCACAGGTTTCTTCGATCATTTCCTGCACTACAAGACCTTATGAGGATGTCATGCAGAGTGTGCAAACACTTCAGCCACTCCTACACTGCAAGGAACACCCTGCTCAGGATCCAGAGACAGCGCAGTCTGCCCCAACATCGGCTAATCTGCGACGTGCAAACACACTGGAATTCTGCCCTCCATATGCTGGACCGCCTGTACGAGCAGAGGTCAGCCGTTACAGACTACCTCATGGGGCAATCAGGCAGCTTCACGCCACACTGCGACTTCCAAGTCACACACTGGCAGATAATGCGTGAAGTCTGACAATTGTTGATCCCTTTTGAGGACGCGACTCTGTTTGTGAGCAGGCATGACTATGGGATCAACGACATCATCCCACTCGTCCATGTTCTGGAAAGTGCACTTAAAGCCATCATCAGCGAGGATTTCCAGGCCACCACTCCAAGGCTGAACATCGCCTTGAGCCCAGAGATGGATGAAGTGCAGATGGAGGGTGAGGAGGAGGAAGATGTCTACGCCCAGCCTTTCCACACACCGCCACCTGGCTTCTCCGCCTCTCAATCACAGGAGGAGATGGAGGATGAGGTAGTAGAGGAAGAGGAGGAAGACCCCAGCAGACCCTGGAACTATACCGAGGACAGTGGAGAGGAGAGGCACTCATTGTCCTTGGTGCAGATGGCAGGGTGCCTGCGGGAGTGTCTCAGGAATGACAGCCAGATTGTGGACATCCGCCAGAGGGACCAATACTGGCTGGCCACCCTGGTGGACCCTTGCTTCCGCCGCAAAATGGCTGAATTTTTTTCCGCCATCAGAGAGGGAGGCAAAACTGGTGTACTACCGGGACCTACTCACCAGTCAGTTGGTCTCAACTTACCAGCGAGACCAGCCAGGTTCCCAGACAACATCCTCGCGGGGGGAACCAGCGCGCTCCACTACCACCACCACTAGTGGAGGTGTGAGAAGTCGCTACAGCCTCCAATTGATTTCATGCAGCCAGCTGCTGAAGAGGGGACACAACACCAGACTCATGGCATGGACCAGCATGAGCTCACCCACCAGGTCACTGGATTGTACCCTGCCCCAAAGTGTCACCGACCCCATGCAGTACTGGGCAGAGAAACTGGACATTTGGCCTCAACTGGCAGAGTTTTCTTTGGCTCTGCTGTCCTGCCCAGCCAGTAGTGTTGCGTCAGAGAGGGTGTTCAGTGTGGCGGGTAACATCGGAACACCGCAAAGAACGAGGCTCTCTTGCCACAGTGTTGAGATGCTGACTTTTCTAAAGATGAATCGTGCCTGGATTACATCGGATTATACCACCCTCCTGCCTGATGTGAATGACTAAGTCATCAGTCACCCGTCTTGCATGGCAATCCGTGTGTCCAAGAAACTGACCTTAATATCCTAAATATGTGCCCAACGTAAAAATCCGTAATTTAATTTATTAAGTAATGTTCCCCCCTTAGACCCCAAATTAAACAAAATCACCTTAAAAATTCCCTACTTAATTCGGATACATTTGAATAAACAGAACCCCATCTCCAAATTTAATGCCCATGGTGTGTTGGCCATTTAACATCTCCACACCAGCTTAATGCCTCACACCGGTGCACCGTCCAACCCATACCCCAAGAACAGTACCATCCCTAAAATAATCCCCACGACTATGCTTCACAAAGTGGGGATTTCACCTTTTGTGAACTATAGCCGTGGGGTTCTATCCCTGGTACCCGTGCCAAGGAACACTACTCGCTGTTTTGTGAGCGGGTACTAACTGTTCTTGAGGTATTTTGTTGATATCACGAGAGTAGTAAAATCTCGCACCGCAAATCCCGATGGGGTTCTTCTCTGTGCGAATGATTTCACGCCTCTCATGCAGTCACGCGTGGTATAAGGCTGTCTATGGGGTATATATCATGGAGGCTGCTGTCCTTCAACTGTGATATAAAAAACCTCCACAGTTAGTTACAGCAACAAACAGTTGCTGAAAGGCAGGTTAACTTGCCTTATTTACGTGTGCCTTTACAATGGGATGCTTTTTTGGGGTTCTCTGCTGCCTAAAATCTACAGCGCATCGTTGGCTGATTTTATGCCACCTTCAGTACTATGGGGCTGGACGCAAATACCCAGTTCAGCGCAGAACTGCCTATGTCTGGACGGCACCATAGTACTGAACGCCGTTTGGTGAACGGTATAAAAATGCCCTGTGGATTTTACTCAGCAGACCCGCAGCCACATGTGAAGGTACCCATAGGGGGAGGTTTTTTGGGAGTGACCAAAGAGAGGGCGGGAAGGTCACTCCCATACCCCATCAGGGGTTTTTCCCCTACCCACTTTAAAAGATAAGTCCAGGCAATTAATAACTTTCTGTGCCTTTACTTGACCCAGAAACTTATAAATTGCCCGGACTTATCCTTTAAAGGGAACCTGTCATCTCCGAAACACCCTCTGAACTAGAGTAAGCGTTGTATAGTGTAAGTGATGCTGAATCCGAATATGTAAGTTTTATCTTCATACTCACTTCCATTCCGACGCTGTGCTCCCACAAACCAGCAGTAAAATGCACTCAGCCCTATAGAGAACCTTTGGAGTATCATCAAGCCAAAGATCTATGAGGGTGGGAGGCAGTTCACATCAAAACAGCAGCTCTGGGAGGCTATTCTGATATCATGCAAAGAAATTCAAGCAAAAACTCTCCAAAAACTCAAGTTCAATGGGTGCAAGAATTGTGAAGGTGATATCAAAGAAGAGTTCCTACGTTAACATGTAACTTGGCCTGTTAGGATGTTTTGGATTTAAATAGCTTTTTATTTCAGTGAATGTGACCTCCTAATGCTGCAAATTCCACAAATGAGCATTTTCAGTTCTTAAAAAAACATATAAAATGTTTAGAAACTCTACTGTGCATAATAATTTGGAACTTTTGAAGAATATACTGTTATCATTGGGAGGTTTGTTCAATAAAATTCGATGTATACTCTAACGGGTGATGACTTTTATTATACTGACTGTCATTTGCACCGACCCTTTAGGAAAATCAGAGATAAATATCATTTGCATAATAATTTGGAACATGGTGTATTTATTAAGTGTTTTAGACACTTTAGACAGTTTTTGCTCCTCTTCCTACACAGAAAGGAGGTTTTACCTAATATGATTAGTGGCTCCATACTTTATTAGAAACACCACTTGTAATTCGCCAGATTTGTAGAGATATCACTGTCTGTAATGGATATCTAGGAGGCATCATTGCAGGTAAGTGCACCTGTATTGCTTATATTTGGTCCAGTTCCATCTGGTAGAATACCATAAGGTGCTCCCTTAGCTTTTTTGTTTCCTGTTTGTATGTATGACTGTTTTTGTATACAACATTTTAATGTACAGTAAGGTAGATATTTTTTTTGTAGGAACTGAGCATGTCAGTACTATGAGGAATACTATTGCAACAAGAAGACATAAAAAGGGTCATCAAGATTCCAATGTAGATGTGATAAGTGAAGAACCCACAGCTCCCACAGTAAAGCTTAAAGGTATGTGCATGCCATTTGAGTATAAGAAACACTCAAGCACAAAATGAAGAGCTCATACACACAACTGTAGTTTTGGCCCTCATCCGATCCCCTTTTTTTGCTGATCGGATGCTGACCCATTCATTTCAATGAGGATGCAAAAAATGTGGACAGTACACCCGTGTGATGTCCATATCCGTAAGTCCTTTCTGTGGCCCCACAAAAAATAGAACTTGTCCTATTATTGTCCATTTAGCGGACAAGAAGAGGCAGTTCTAACAGATGGCAGAACAAAATACAGAACCCACGCGGCTGGTATCTGTGTTTTGCGAACAGCAAAAATGGGTACGGTCGGATGCATGAGCCCTAAATTTCACTGGGTTGAACCAATGAGTGCTTCATCACAAAACAAGGCATCATCACTTTGGCTACAGTAACAATTGATAGATACATGTGCGGTATTATAAAATAGAAGAATACCCCAATACCCCAAAATAGTTATTATAGACAGCAACAACATACCAGCTCCTAAATGCCCCAACCTATGAAACCACTCACAAGGCCAAGTAGACTCTGTTATGGCTGCACAAAGAACATGGAAGCCATGTTTGATATATTTTTCTAAAGGGTTATATCCACATTTTTAATCCATATTTTTGCTCTCAATGAGAAAATGTAGCAATTATGCAAAAATAGTAATATCATTATTTTGTGTATACAGTTTGTATGCGGACTTAGTGTCTTCATAGTACCAGACTACAAACTCTTTGTAGTCTGATCTTACAGTCTTGAATTTTTCCCAGACTTATTACTAACATGCAGTGAGTAAAACCAAACGCCATGCAACCGTACTCTGCAGACATTTAATATATAGATTATACATTTCATTAATGCTATATTCACTATATAAATGTAATATGAGGTACATAACTATATTGTGATCAAATCATTTCCTCTTTTAGATGGAACCCTCCTCTGTATAACTTACTCACTTTGTAGTTGGAGCCTACTTTCTCTGCTTGCCTGTTTGCACAAGGAGAGAAGTCATACTCCTGTTTGCACAAGGAGAGGAATCATACTTTTGTATTTTCAGCCACAGTGACGCACGCCCGCACATTCACTTCATTTTATAGCAGTATATAGCATTGACTCACTTTGTGTTTTGTTAGTAACATACACTTGCTAGGTTCCGAAAAAGTAGCAGACAGGTAGAACAAAGTATCAGATTGTACAGGGTCCATAACCACGGAGGTCAATAGGTCTATAGATACACAATATGGATATCTTAGAGATATGGAAAAGATTTTTAAGAAAGGGTAACACATTTCTTCTTGCAGCATCTCCAGTCCCTTTTGGATTTGCTGATTTTGTCACTTTCGTAGACAAATATGATCACAGGAAACTATCTGCTATATAGTAGTCTCTCTCTACATGTGTCATAGGCTTAGATTATATAGAAAACTTCCATTTCCACTACCTTGGCCAGATAATGGGAAGAGGATAACAAGGAGACTGGGAATATCCAACTCAGATCCCATATTCGCAAGTTGTATTGAGTGCATAATGAGTACCTCATAGAGCTCTATGGAAGATACGGAAACAATCAAGTGAGAGTGCCACTCAGTTGGGGATGAGTCTTCCTTTCTAGAGATTGGGGAGGTCTCAATTAATATACACTGGAGGGAATGGCACCTTCAAATGTGAATGTACTCCTTTTATCTGTGGAGTAGCATTCTTGTGCACTTTTTGGCCCCGCCTATCCAACAGGCAACCTTGATTAGGTGGTACATATAGCTGAGTGTACTCCTCCTCTCATTGGTTGCTTGGTGCACACAGAGGTAACTAGGAGCAGCACACTATATGTGCAGGGTCTGCTCTCTTGAATGTAGATGCCCAACGGCATAGGTAGGTTTCTTTTCCGTAAATGTCGCCATGGACATCCGCATATCTATTTATCATATCGTGCAGGATGTTTTTATCTTAGTTTTTTTCAGTGATTTTTGGTATATGGAAACCGTCAAATGAGAGTGCCACTCTGTTTGGGAGGAGTCTTCCATTGTAGAGAATGGGGAGGTCCCAATTAGTTAGACACCCCCCCCCCCCAAGGATCTAATATTGTCCCCTATCCTGCAGATAGGTTATAATGCTGATAGCTGGAATGCCCTTTCGACAAGTATTATACAAAGGAACTAATTCCTGTACTCTACACAAGAAAAGTGAAGACTATTTTTAAGTAGAGAGCACTTTCTGTCCTGTGATCTGACAGTTAATTCTTGTCATATAGATATTTGGCCTCATTTCTAAAAAAAAAAAAAAAAAAAAACTGAAAATGTCACCTTGTTACCAATAGCGACCAATCTTAGATCTTAGTGCAGTTTGCAAAATGAAAGTTGGCCTCTAATTGGTTGCTATGGGCAACAAGGCCAGATTATTTTTTTTTTCTTTTGTAGACAGTTTGGCTAAATGTGACTCATTTGTGTCTTTACCCTAATTAATGCCTACATACCATTGGCTTTGAATAGAAATGACTTTATGTATTCAGGAGGAGGGTGTGGGCACTGTCTCTGGGTACGTATGCCATGGCCAGTCTTAGGGGTCTGCCACCTGTGCAGTTGTACAGGACACATACCTTGTCCCTGCTAATGGCATACCACTGGTTCTGATGGCCTGGGTTCTCAGAGGCGGCAACCATGATCCCACACACTTCCTGTTCAGACTTATGGAATTCAGCTTTGTTCCCTGGTTTGTTGATTGCAAAGTGTTAAGCTATCTGGGCACTGTATGGAATGGCTACTTGTGCACTGGTAATATCATTGTATTAATTGGGCTTGGTCAGTGGTTTATCAGTGAAGATGTCCATGAAGGATCCGTGTTTGGTCCACATGGCTTTTTTTTGCCCTCCGTTTGTTATCTGTATTCCAGGGACACTGCTCAGCTGAAAATTCATTTCAAGAGCATCTCCTACCAACGATCTGTGAAACACGGACACAACACTGATGCCGTCCATAGATTATAATTGGCATGATTGATCCAACAAAAATAAGGCATGCTTCCGTGGTGTAACCTTGGACCGTGGTAAATCACAGATGTGTGAATACAAACATCAAAGTCTATGGGTGCACATGCTGTCCATAGAGAACACATGCAGCACATGTCTGTAATTCACTGACATCTGAATAAAACCTAAGAGTACAAGGGAGGCCATTATGTGTATTATTGTGCTAAAATTAAAAAAATCTATATATAATATATATATATATATATATATATATATACACTCAATACTCAATAATGAAAAAGGGAAAACAGAATTTTACAAATGTTTGCTAATTTTTTAAGAAAGGAAAAACTAAAATTTCACATGGGAGTAAGTATTCAGTCAACCTGTGGTAAAGTCAATTGATTGGACTTTAGCTGGAAAGGCCGATGGCTATAAAGGGTCTCGCAAGGCACCGTCCAGTCTAAAGGAGGCCATTATGTGTATTATACCTTTGGTGTTTTTACATTGATTAATAAACAAATAGCCTAATATGTTATATTTTTATCCAAATACTAAAAACTGTACTCTGATATCTCTATCAGTCCCATATAAAGTGAATGGAGTGCTACTGTGCATACGAGACCACTGCTCCATTCAAATAAATGACCTTAAACCCCTGTTTTTGTGATGCAAGGGGTCATGCCCCCAGCAATCGTACATTTATCAGCTGAACTGTGCATAGGTAATAAACGTTGCCCGTAGGTTGACATGTATAATGAGAAACTTTTGGTACAGGTAACAGTAAATTGTAATTTGTAAAACAAAAAACTCAGGAAAGCTATTTCAATTCAGTTAATTTACAAGTTATTTTTGCTTATACACTTATATTTTTTTAGATGGCTCATCAGATCAGATCGGTGGAGACCCTTTAGAAGAGTCCAAAGGAACACGTAATCATATTCCGATGATAGCGGGCTTGTGCAGTCTGGGCATAGTACTATTCCTCATTAAGGTAAGCATGCAGCAGTATACCTAACTGTATACCTTGCTTTATTCAGAGACCACCTGCTTTCACTTTTCCATCAAAATGGCCTCTTATTGGTTTTGATTGGAATCGTCAAGCTAAAAATCAAATTTGTAATATTGGGCAGAATGAGGGTGACACATCACTGCTGCAACCAGCAATTGGCTGCAGTAGTCAAGTGCCCAGTTGTGTGGAGACTCAGGACCTGCACAGATGGCAGAGATGCTAATTATGGTACACTTACATATGCATGTACCCAATGCCAGCCCAGGACTATCCTGGCACCTCTTGTGCGCTTATGTAAGTGTACCTAAGTAAGCACTAGTACACAGTGCAGCGGGGCAGAGAGGGGAGGCTGCCATGTACTGCATGCTATAGTACAAGAGGCTGACAGAGGAAGGAGTGAGCAGAGTTTAGGATCAGCATGCAGCTGCCAGTTAGCCATCCCACCCTCTGCCCACTCCTTCTTATGCCAGCCAGTATTATAGCATGCGTGCTGTGAAAAATGGAAGATCTCATCCCCAGTCCACAAGATAGAGGATAAGTATCTGATTGGTGGGGATCTGACCACTACTAGGTACAGGGCAGGCCCGGGATTCTCAGTGGTTGCAGACACTCTTCCCTCACCCTCCCTCTTAACTCAGAATTGAGGAGGGAAGTCAGCGTGTGTAGGAGGAGCAGTGATTAAAAGAGCACAATGAGTTTAAGATAGTATAAGCAGGCTGCAGCTGCTAAGTGTAGGGAAAATCGGGAACAGCAACACAGTTAGCTGCAGCCCGTCCCTTCTTCCTGATCTGGTATTACTACAATCTAGTACTGCTTGGGGCCCCTTCTGAGCCCGGGCCTGAAGAAGCTGCTCTGCCTGGTAGCTTCGCTACTGATATATATATATATATATATATATATATATAATATATATATATATATATATATATAGTGGGGATAAAAAGTATTTAGTCAGCCACCAATTGTGCAAATTCTCCCACTTAAGAAGGTGAGAGAGGCCTGTAATTGACATCATAGGTAGACCTAAACTATGTGAGACAAAATGAGACAACAAATTCAGAAAAGTAGAAGAAAAGTTCCTGCACTCCAGAGATTGCTTGAATCAAGAAGTTTTTTATTTTTCTTAATGCGCTTTAAATAACAGCAGTATTCAGAGAACGTTTTCGGCAATATAGCTTTTTTCAATATGCTGCAAAGGTATATTTACATATAAGTATTAGCAATCAAAGTAAGCATGTCATAAAAATAAAATAAATAAAGGTTGTACTGGATTTGACATACATGTGTGTTGAAACTACAATGAAACCAGGTTACATCACCTAGGAATTTCAATATACAGTATAATGTTTATGTCATGGCTAAAAGTGACTTTATGAGGTCCATGATATAACATTTTGGAGTAGACGTCAAAGGCTAGGACTACAGCTGGCAATAGCACGTCTAAAGTATGAACAGCATAAGGCTATGTATCGCTAGTCCACAGGTAAGTAGGTAAACTCAGTAAAATAATGCAAATATGCTAATGGAGAAAGGAGACGGATGCCATGATGTGAATGTGTGGCCCAGATGGACTGAGAAGGAGGAGAAACAGAACAGTAGAGTTGAAAGTGGTAGGGATACAAAAGTACAACAGAGTACATGACCGTACCTGTAAGGAGCGCAAGATGCTGAAGAAGCGAATACCGGGGTTCCGGTTACGGTTGTAGCACCAGGCTGAGGGAGCAGAGTGCAATGTGTAGTAGGCTGCTGCCAATTGGAAAGGCGCTGGTATACGCAGGAAGCGTTGGGCTTAAAATGCCTGCGTTGAGCGCTGGACGGGGTGGAGCGGTGAGTGGGGAGGAGTCCCATGGCTGAGTGTTTGTAGATAACTAAAGATGGCTGCGCAAATACTTACTGCGCATGCGTGCCCTGATTAAAGATGGCCGACGGGCTGTATATGCAGGTGCATCCGTCTCCTTTCTCCATTAGCATATTTGCATTATGTTACTGAGTTTACCTACTTACCTGTGGACTAGCGATACATAGCCTTATGCTGTTCATACTTTAGACGTGCTATTGCCAGCTGTAGTCCTAGCCTTTGACGTCTACTCCAAAATGTTATATCATGGACCTCATAAAGTCACTTTTAGCCATGACATAAACATTATACTGTATATTGAAATTCCTAGGTGATGTAACCTGGTTTCGTTGTAGTTTCAACACACATGTATGTCAAATCCAGTACAACCTTTATTTATTTTATTTTTATGACATGCTTACTTTGATTGCTAATACTTATATGTAAATATACCTTTGCAGCATATTGAAAAAGGCTATATTGCCGAAAACGTTCTCTGAATACTGCTGTTGTCAAGGTTGGGATAAACAGACAACAGAGGAGCGTGTGCCCTGAGCTTACCCAACCCTCTGTCCCTGCCTATTGCCTCACCCACGCTAAACCGTGGGGCGACAACCACGAGGACTGCGAAATACACTGAATAAAGTGCAGGGAACAGGGACAACAAACAAGACAGACAAAACACCAAATGGATAGTCAGCTAGCCGTGTCGGAAAACAAGAGATCACGTCAGTACAAAATCAGAAAACGGTAGAGTAGTCAGGTACAAGCCAAGGGTCAAATAAGCAGTAGAATAAACACGAGACAACGCAAGAGCAGGAATAGCAAGGATTTGCAAAAACCAGCAAGGAGCAGAGAGAAAGAAAGGTATATAAGCAGGAAGATATCCCACCCCCAGGTTCTGAATGGGCCAGATTCAGAGAAGCCACTCAGCCAGCACCTGACTATTAACCCTGAGTAGACAACCAAACATGAAGCTGGGCGTTGGCTCTAAAACAACCACAGTGTGAACATGGTTCAAGGCATAGGCACTAAACAGAAACACACAAAAACTCAGAATACCAAACAAAACATAGAACCTATGTTCTCCGATGACCAGACCTGACAGCTGTTATTTAAAGCGCATTAAGAAAAATAAAAAACTTCTTGATTCAAGCAATCTCTGGAGTGCAGGAACTTTTCTTCTACTTGTATATTTGGCGTGGGAACCATTTCCTGCTTCTACTCCTACTCTTCCTTGAGTGTGACCTGACCTCTCTCAAACAAATTCAGAAAATCACATTTAAAGAATTTATTTGCAAATTATGGTGGAAAATAAGTAGTTGGTCAATTATAAAAGTTAATCTCAATACTTTGTTATATATCCTTTGTTGGCAATGACAGAGGTCAAATGTTTTCTGTAAGTCTTCACAAGGTTGGCACACACTGTTGCTGGTATGTTGTCCCATTCCTCTATGCAGATCTGCTCTAGAGCAGTGATGTTTTGGGTCTGTCGCTGGGCAACACAGACTTTCAACTCCCTCCAAAGGTTTTCTATGGGGTTGAGATCTGGAGACTGGCTAGGCCGCTCCAGGACCTTGAAATGCTTCTTACGAAGGAATCATTGTCATGCTGAAAGATCCAGCCACTTTTCATCTTCAATGCCCTTGCTGATGGAAAGAGGTTTGCACTCAAAATCTCACAATACATTGCCCCATTCATTCTTTCATGTACACAGATCAGTCGTCCCAGCCCCAAAGCATGATGTTGCCACCCCCTTGCTTCACAGTAGGTATGGTGTTCTTTGGATGCAACTCAGCATTCACTCTCCTCCAAACACAACGAGTTGTGTTTCTACCAAACAGTTGTACTTTGGTTTCATCTGACCATATGACATTCTCCCAATACTCTTCTGGAACATCCAAATGCTCTCTAGCAAACTTCAGAAGGGCCCGGATATGTACTGGCTTAAGCAGGTGGAAAACGTCTGGCACTGCAGGATCTGAGTCCCTGGCGGCGTAGTGTTACTGACGGTAGCCTTTGTTACGTTGGTCCCAGCTTTCTGCAGGTCATTCACTAGGTCCCCCGTGTAGTTCTGGGATTTTTGCTCACAGTTCTTGTGATCATTTTGACCCCATGGGGTGAGATCTTGCGTGGAGCCCCTGATTGAGGGAGATTATCAGTGGTCTTGTATGTCTTCCATTTTCTAATTATTGCTCCCACAGTTGATTTCTTCACACCAAGCTGCTTGCCTATTGCAGATTCAGTCTTCCCAGCCTGGTGCAGGTCTACAATTTTGTTTTTGGTGTCCTTCGACAGCTCTTTGGTCTTCACTATAATAGAGTTTGGAGTGTGATTGTTTGAGGTTGTGGACAGGTGTCTTTTATACTGATAACAAGTTCAAACAGGTGCCATTACTACAGGTAATGAGTGGAGGACAGAGGAGCCACTTAGCCCCTTAGTGGGAGAACTTACATAGTTGGTGGCTGACTAAATACTTTTTTCCCCACTGTGTATATATATATATATATATATATATATATATATATATATATATTAGAGATGAGCGAAATTTTCCTCTGCGAAGCGAATCCGGATTTTTTGAGATTCGCTTAGTTAGACAAAAAAAAAGTTCTTAAAGCTTTCTACTAGAGATGAGCGAGCAGTGCTCGTTACGAGCACTGTAGCGCTCGTCTCACTGCGAAAGAATGCCCGCAGGCATTGCGGATCCGTCCTCACCCGACTGAAAGTCAATGGGGACGGATCGGATTGTTATGACACTCGTACCAAACAGATCCGTCCCCACTGACTTTCAGTCGGGTGAGGAGGACGGATCCGTTTGGTATGAGTGTCATAACAAACCGATCCGTCCCCATTCACTTACATACAGTTGAGGACGGATCCGCAATGCCTGCGGGCATTGCGCAGAGGAGCCGAGCGCTACAGTGCTCGTAATGAGCACTGCTCGCTCATCTCTACTTTCTACGCATTCGCTACGTATTTGTCCGATAAATTGTACGATAATGTTACATGTAAGTTACTTTATACGCTGATGCGTACAAATTAAGTTAATTAACAAACTTTTACTGTTCGTTATTTGTGCGGAATAAAGCCCGGGAAGAAAGCGGTCACCTGACCTAGTGGGAAGGGCTTTCTCTGATTGACTCAGGCTCGGTAAGCCAGTGACGCATCAGTGCTGCGACTGCTAAGACGAGCAGAAGCACTGTCTGTGAAGTTCTGAGAGACAGAGAACTGTTTTGTTTAAATTGGGGTGTAATTGTTCTGGGAATCAATATTACACATATCAGGGATACTGCAGGGCAAGTGCAGGGCCAGTGCAGGGCTAGTAATTAATCAGGCAAAGAGAGAGATAGGGAGAGAGACAGGGAGAGAGACAAAGACCAGCTGTAGGGCCACAGTCAAGTGAAAAATGTCTGGCATGGAAAAGCAAAAGGGTTCCAGCCAGACTCGAGCTCCAAAAAAAAGGAGAAGGTGGCACAGGGCAGCAGTGCCAAAGGACCTGTAGCCGGAGCTTCTACTTGTAGAATTTGCAATAGTTGGCCACTGCTCCACCAGGCTAACCCACCAAGGCTCAAAATTGTAGTGGAGGAGAAAGTGGATGAGGTAGTGGAGTGGATGGCACACTCATCTCAATCATAGCCAGATTATCTGCTGTCATCTGCTGATACAGTATCATGTAGCCAGGGGTCAGACTGCTCCACCATTCCGCTCCAGCAAAACCCGTCATTTTTGTATGCAATTTGTACGCTCATGCGTACGTGTTCACATAAGTTGCGTACCTTTAACAACTGTACTTTGTTATTAGTGCGCAAATGTTCGCAAAACACCACATAATAACGTATGATTTGTATGCAGCTTCGCCGAATAGATTTGTATGAGGCACGAATCTTTTGAAAAGTTCGACGAATATTCGGCGAAGCGAATTTTGGATGATTCGCTAATCTCTAATATATATATATATATAACCAAACAGCATGAATGTTAGTGGCACCATCCCTACTTTTATAGCATGAGGGACTCAGAATGGCATAGGAGTCTCTTATGGTGCTCTACATAGAGTATGGATCCATAGTGCACAGGTAACTTCAAAAGAACATGAAAGTGCCACCACTCTCAAACTCAGGGGGTCATTTATTAATTGCAGTTAGCTCTTGTTAACTTAATTTCCCCTGCATAAACAGTAGTCCCTTTTCTATAGCCCCAGAGATACATATGGTATGGCCCCACCATTTTCTTCGCCCTTGTCTAGAGATAGAAATAGAGCTATGCATTTCTAAGAATTTAGAAGTAGGGACATAATTACACAATTATAATGACATAATTATAAGTGTCTGAGCAGCTTCACCTGCTTCTCTATGAGATCACTATGCCGGCACTGAGACGAGAGAAGGGAAGCTACTGGGTATTAGAATTAGTTTGTGCATTTCTTTGTGAGTAACGGGTGCAATGGTGGGGAATGGCAGTGGTGCTGCCCCCGTCATATTTAAACCCCTCAGATGCCGCATTCATCGCTGATCACGGCATCTGAGATGACCATTGAGAATTTTCCGGGGTTAATCTGTTACAAAAATAAAGTTAAAAATCCTAACTTCATCCATTTGCTTGCGAAGAGTCCGCCTCGGCCATCTTGACTGAAGATCCAGTGCAAAATCTCACGGAGTGCATGATGACATCATACTGTACGTCACTGTGCACAAGATTTCACATGGAATCTTCAATCAAGATGGCTGACTCTTTTCGCACAAATAGATGAGGTGAGTATGAATTTTTTTAACCGCCATTTTAGGGAAAATTGATTTGTTACCACAAAGGCCGAGGAAATTCGGCTTCGCGGAAAATCGAATTTTCCCTGAAATTTGGACCGAAGTCCACTTCATGAACTTTGATTCGCTAAACACTCATTCATTGCATAGTAATACTTTTTATACCGTTTAAGGATTGATGAGGGCCACATGTTCATCTTCTCAGTTACTTGTGTGAAAAATATATATACATTTAGTTGTTGAAGCTTCTGGGAAATGTTATGTTTTATGATTTTCTGTGTGGAAGAATAATTAGAGATATCCACCACTCCCATAGTTCAACTCCTGGTCACCTACTACATTCAAAACTGTGGACAGCAATGGAGTAGTACAGCACAGGGGCATGGCCTGTAGACATCTGCAGAATACTCCTCAGACTTTGCTCACCTAGAAATAGTATTGACTGATTGAGTTCCTGTAATTTTAACAGATATATTTCATATGGAAAAGGTGCAACGCGTGACATAAAATCCAGCATGGTAAAATTGTCTAAGAATATTGGCTGCAAATCAACTTCTCCTAGGGCTACGCTGTGACTTTAGTTTTACAACTGTTGCATGAACTTGGAGTTCTGCAGTAGACCCCCATAGAAATTAATGGAGTTGCACAATTAATGCAACTTAGTCTAGAGCTCCATAGAGAAACAGAGTTAACCACATTTTAGTGTAAAACTGTAGCATAGCAATGACTCATGCAACTTTAGTTCTTATCTATGTTGCTAGCCAACTTGCAAAAATCATTCCTGCAATTGTTTTTTCTGTAGAGAAACGCTGAAGTTATCATAATGCTGTAGTTTTAGTGCAAATTAGGGGGTAACTCTGTGTCTCTGTAGCCTTAAAGGAAAACTCTAGTTTGCATTGTTGTGCCAAATTTATCAAATACAGCTCGGTTTTTACTAAATTTGGTGCAAGTGCTATGTGGTTTAGCCACTGTCAATGACAGTACACCAGGGGTTGCCTGGGGTGGAGCTGTGACTTTTTTTTTGCGACTTATTAAAACAAGCCACAACGCTGTTCTGATCTCTATTCCCGACCTATTTTTCACTCTACTTCTGAAATTTGGGCATATGTTGCAAAGTATATATATTGAATATCGCATGCGACATTACTTACCACTTTTTTTGACACAAAAGTGGCGTGGCAGATATCATAAATGACCCCCAGTATTCATAGAAAGTATTTTTTTTAAATACTTTGGCAATACGAAGCTACTGAAAATTAAATGCAAAATATTGTCCTTCTATAGCAAGGAAATTTAGGCTAGCACATCCATAAAGCTAGCATGCAGACAGCAAACAAACACGTATGGCAACACACCATTACACATGCAAACAATAGAAGAAGGATTAGGGTTGATTCTGGATTACAGTGGTACTATACCCACTATACATAAAAAATGGAAGCTCTTTGCGCACATTTTTGATCAAATGTGTGTCGGGCCCATCCATCCGCTTCAAGGTGGCTTCTGCAGATGGGTACCAAACACTAACAGAACTGCTTCTCCTAGGCCTAATCTAAGCCTACAATGTTCAGGGCGGTGTAGAAACCAGCTATATTTATACTCTGCTCAGAAGCCCTGGGCAGATGGGAAGGGAGTGCTCAATCTAAATTAGGGAGCTACCCTCCAAACATACTATAAGAAAATTTAGACTAGCACATCCTTCTGTAGCAGTCAGCACAAAATTCAGGGTCAGAAGTTTGTAAAAGAACACCTAAAGAAGCCTGATGCATTTTGGAAACAAGACCTGTAGACCGATGAGGTTAAAATCTCTTTGGCCACAGTAAAGGTATGTTCGGAGAAAAAAGGGCACAGAGTTTTATGAAAAGAACACCTCTCCAACCATTAAGCATGGGGGTGGAGTAATCACACCTTAGGGTTGTGTTGCAGCCAATGACATGGGGAATATTTCACTGTTATAGGAAAGAGTGGATTCAATGAAAATATAGCCAATTCTGGAAGCAAACATAACACTAACTGTAAAAAAAGGAAGATTTTGAAAGGAGGATAGCTTCTACAAATGGATCCTTAACACATCTCAAAATCCACAATAGACGACTTCAAAAGGCACCAGCTGAAGGTTTTACCATAGCCCTCACAGTCCTCTGATCTGAACATCATTGAAAATCTTTGGATAGGCCTCAAAAGAGCAGTGCATGCAAGACAGCCCAGGAATCTCACAGAACTGGAAGAATGGATGATAATCCCTCAAACAAGAATTGAAAGACTCTTGACTGCCTACAAAAAGCATTTATTATCTGTGATACTTGCCAAAGGGGGTGCTACTAGGTACTAATCATGCAGGGTGCCCAAAGCTTTGCTTCAGGTCCCTTTTCTTTTTTTGTTTTTTTTGAAAATGTCAAAGATGAAAAAAATAAAAAAAAATGTTCTTCCTTCAAATACAAAGGGAATGTGTCATCTTTAATTTTTTGCCCTTTGGAGACCATTAAATCTACAGTAATAGTAATTTTCACCAGGGGTGCCCAAACATTTGCATGCCACTTTTCAAAATTATTGGGGTATTGTATTTTTTGTTGTTATATTTGACATTTTGTCTTCTTCCTTTTCACTTACATTTCCTTTTAAATTTGAGTACCTTCAAGTGAAATTCCATGAAATTACTTGTGGATCAAATGATTTGGGTATGTTTTTATTGTGATGAGTTCTTGCAACACCAGCTCCCATGCGACTCTCATCACCACTATTTGCCCGCATACCGGGGGAGCAGAAGATCTCTCTTCCAGATCTTAGCTGGGCAATAGCTGCTTTACTGTCCTCTAGAAGCTCGTCCTTCCTGAAAAGTGGAGCATATACCGTATTTTTCGCTTTATAAGACGCACCCGAAGATAAGACGCACCCCAGATTTTAGAGTAGGAAAATAAGAAAAAAATATTTTTCATCAGACCACATATCTGACCCCCCATAAATTTCAGGACATCACATCAGGCCCCCATCAGACCTCAGATCAACCCAGCGTTCCCCCATCAGACCTCAGATCAGCCCAGCGTTCCCCCATCAGACCTCAGATCAGCCCAGCGTTCCCCCATCAGACCTCAGATCAGCCCAGCGTTCCCCCCATCAGACCTCAGATCAGCCCAGCGTTCCCCCATCAGACCTCAGATCAGCCCAGCGTTCCCCCCATCAGACCTCAGATCAGCCCAGCGTAACCCATCAGACCTCAGACCAGCCCAGCGTAACCCATCAGACCTCAGACCAGCCCACAGTGCCCCCATGAGACCACTCTGTGCCCCCATCAGACCTCAGACCAGCCCACAGTGCCCCCATTAGACCACTCTGTGCCCCCATCAGACCTCAGACCAGCTCACAGTGCCCCCATTAGACCACTCTGTGCCCCCATCAGACCTCAGACCAGCTCAGTGCTCCATTAGACCACTCTGTGCCCCATCAGACCTCAGACCAGCTCACAGCGCCCCCATTAGACCAATCTGTGCCCCCATCAGACCTCAGACCAGCTCACAGTGCCCCCATTAGACCACTCTGTGCCCCATCAGACCTCAGAACAGCTCACAGTGCCCCCATTAGACCAATCTGTGCCCCCATCAGACCTCAGACCAGCTCACAGTGCCCCCATTAGACCACTCTGTGCCCCCATCAGACCTCAGACCAGCTCACACTGCCCCCAGTAGACCACTCTGTGCCCCCATCAGACCTCAGATCAGCCCAGCGTGCCCCATAACAATAAAATAAAAAACTTCACTTACCTGTCCAGCGCCCCGGCTCCGCTCCGGCGCTCCTTAGGCTTTCCGGCCCGACGCTGCACTGTCACCTGACTGCATGCAGCGTCAGGTCATAGTGCGCGCACTACGTCCTGACGCTGTACGCGTTCAGGACAGTGCAGCGCCGGGCCGGGAAGCCTGAGGAGCCGCGGCAGGACAAGTAAGTGAAGTTTTTTATTTTATTGCTGTGGTGCACGCTGGTCTGATCTGAGGTCTGATGGGGGGGGTCCCGGCCCCCCGGCAGCTAAAACATACAAGTGAGCGCTTCCATAATGGAAGCGCTCCACTTGTATTCGTTTTATAAGACGCACTGCAATTTTCCCCCTACTTTTGGGGGAAAAAAAGTGCGTCTTATAAAGCGAAAAATACGGTAATACTTCTCGAGCTGAGGGAACAGAAAATGACAGAGGCAGGCTAAGGACAGGTGGGGGCACAGGGCCTGCTCCCGGGCCATGCCAACTAAGCGTTGTGTCAGAGGAAACCTCCGACTCTTGGCTGGGGGTGTCTGATGTCACTTGCTACGAAGTAGAAGACCAAGTCAACCATTCAAGCACCGCTGGGTTGCTGGTAAAGACACGAACGCTAGATGACACTGGGAGCTCAGGTCTGGCGCTGTGACTCCTCCTGCCACCCCCTTATCTTCTGCTGCTACTTCTGCCTGCACCAGAAACATTTTGGCCACTGCTTATTTGCGTTGAAGGTCATGTCACTGGTAAATTAATACACCTCAAAACTGGCTTGTATCACAATGTAATTTCACCGCAGAACGGCGAATAGCATAGTAACAAAGTAACATAGTTTATAAGGCTGAAAAAATACATCTGTCCATCCAGTTTGGCCTGTTATCCTACAAGTTGATCCAGAGTAAGGCAAAAAAAAACCCTGTGAGGTAGAAGCCAATTTTCCCCACTTTAGGGGAAAAAAATTCCTTTCTGACTCCAATCAGGCAATCAGAATAACTCCTAAGTAGTACAGTGTAATATGCTGTCAGTAGAATACTGACAGGCAGTCCATTAGGCACCGCCTAATAGGCATACCCCTGGGGGTCTTCACTATTGACTGCGCATTTAAGGGGTTAAGCAGCCAGGATTGGTGCTTCTGCCGATTTGGGCCATAGAGCAGGAGGTTAGTTATCATACAAGAGCTGATATACTGCTGTTTACCACAAGGGAGATCCATGCAGTGCCTTAAACTAGGCAATGGCCAAGAATAAATCTTCTTAATGACCACCGTAAAAGGTGTATTGGCAGTCATTAAGGGCTTAAACATGACTGGGGTGGCCAATATAAGTATCTAGTCTTGCTAATATACTTTACTGTGTATGTACAGTAATTGTAATGCAATTATAAAAAAAAATAGAATACCAGTGCAGTGATCACCATGGGAGGTATTTTTGAAAGGGTATGCAAGCATTGCATTTTGACACAAAGCAGGTACTGCAAATGGTTAAATCTCAAAAAAAAAAACTTTAATGCCTAGATACATACCGTAAATGTCTGAGTGCTGGAGGTTCTGACTGCTGGCACCCCCAGTGATCACGAGAATGAGGGTGTCATAGTTAAATTGTCCAAGTTATATTTATTGATGACCTATCCTCAGGATAGGTCATCAATATCAGATTAGCGGGGGTCCGACACCCGGCACCCCCACGATCAGCTGTTTGAAGAGGAGGCGCGCGCCGTGCCAGTACTGCCTCCTCTTCATTATTTACCTGCTCGCAGTCGCCTCTGCAGCCGTGAGCAGCTGTAATTACACCTAACCGTCCCATTCATTTCAATGGAATGGATCGCTCCCATGTTTTTTGAATGGCTGTCAGCTAGTCTTCTTTCCTTCAGAGGATGCCACCTCGCATGGAAAGGACCAAGCCTAAGGGTTTGGACTTGCCCTGTTCCTAGTTACGGTTGCCAGGAACCTGGTAATGTTAACTCCATATGCATAGCCTTCAGGACTAAAAATACTAAAACAGCAGTTTATAATGAGATACAACTATAAAAAATAGCCATCACATATGTATCCTTTTAGCAGTGATCCACTGGGTCACTGCATGTCTACTTGCACATATGCATGTATTCTGCACATATATTGCCCCATTTCATTCACACACGGTACACACAAATTATACTTCTCTGTTCTTATACTGTATGCCTGGTTGTTTGAATCAGACTATCTTCTTTTGCCATCCACGGCAGCAGGGGAGGGAGTTGGGAGCTGTTGTAGGGTGGAGCAGTGGTGCTGTACAGAGCTGCAGGATTCTTCAGAGGTCATACACTCTATGAAGTGCATCATCATATATACATGTCAGCAGCAGCATACAGGCAAAGCGATTGTTTCTAACGAACAGAACAGCCACCGGTACATTGAACTGACAACATGGTATCGCTGAGGAGCTGCTTAAAAAGCCACTGAAATGCCAGTATGACCAAATATTGGATACAGCCTCTTCTGCTAGCTAGTTCCGGGGCAATAGGCTTATGATCTGGTGCACAAGGCCTTAAAGGGGTTATCCTATGATTAATCTAAAAAATGAAAATCAGACATCATATTCTATATGACAATCTCTTCCTGACAAAGCTAGAACCAGCCCTGTACCTCAAACGGATCCAGAGATCTCCCCATTCATTGCTCTGCTAGATTTATATCAAGCTGAAAGCTCAAAGGGAGTAACTTTTCTCAGAGGGTGTGTCTTTCTTCTAGACCTCTCACCCTATCACAGCTTGGGAAGCAGTTGAAGGATGGCGCTGTAGAGAAATTTTTTATTTTTTAAAAAATAACTCAGTAGCTATCCTAAACATTTAATTACATGCAATTACAAAAGTATTCTGATCCAGGTGCTGATTTGAAAACTAGATTATTTTTCGTCGGATAACCCCATTAATGATACCCCTGATCACAACTAAGTTGAGATTTGAGTTGTCTAAAATTATGCCTCGTGATAAATGTGAGCCTATGTGTTTACACAGTTTGGTTGTGCTAGCAATATTAACCTGTGGTTTCTATGTCTTTATCTTTAGGTCGTTATTTAACATCATCTGCATCCTCATCGATGTCCACACCTGGACTATATGGGGCATTATGGATTTGTAGCAGTGGACTTTTTTGATTGAGCATCTGTTATATTGTAAAACCGTATTAATCTGCAAACCATATACATGTAGTCCAGCCATGCAAGCCATACACTCAAACCGTGAATCCATTCTGTTGCTATTGCTCTGGTAAAAGAGAAGACTCTCAAGACTGTGTGTTGTCTTCAGCACAGCAAAGCAAATGAGCAACCTGAATATGATGCACACAAAGAGGCAAAAATAATATCAAACTTTTGAAACGGTTAAAGACGGAAACAAAACCATACATTTTGGTCTTAGTACTTTCTTCTTTATTTTTTGGATTTCCTTGTGGAAATTAAGACATAGGAACTGGGATATTTGTGCCAAACCTGAGACCAACCAAAATGATGAACTAAAGCTTCATGTATTGTTCAAAAGTTGATACATGGCTGTTGACTACCATTCTCCCATTTACTGTATATAGTACTAGTATTCTCCAGGTTTGTTCTAGTACTCATTCACATTGGTCCATGTGAGCCATGGAAGCTTCCGAATCACGAATGAAATAACATCTTCTTATGGAGATTGTTATTAAAATCCATATTCTTCATAACAGTAAAAAATATTCTGTATACAGTTAAGTATTTTTGGACTGAAATTCCTAGGTGGATGAGCAGGAAGTGGAATAATGCATTCGTAATGGGCTATCTAGATCAAAAGTTAACATTTGGTCCATGTTACCACCCTAATGTAGACACTGCTTCAGCAAAGCACAGCAGGTAACGTTAGCGGTGTGTGCAGCTTCTAAATTATAGTCATGGACGTGCTGTCTTTTGGTAGAAAAATCTCATTGAGCAAAGCTGTTGAAAGAAGCGAAAACACTATTTATTTGGCAAGGACTAACAAAATCCAGACTGGAACCCAACTCTGACTTTGGAATCTATGAGTTGCAAATTCTAGAAGAGGTATATGAGGAAAATTAACAATTTTAAGGCTTATGGCATATAATTTGATATATATTTTCTCAAGTTTGTTATATACTGTATACCAGTTGTAGAATCTGTGGTGTTTTGGAGATTCAGAGAAAAAATGTCTCTTAAACATGTTTTTTTTTTTTTACCATTCACATATTTGATTTCTCCAAAGTTTTTATCCTGGCATAGGCTTTAATGAGGTTTTTCAGGCTCCCAATATTGAGGATCTATGGTTACGATAGGTAATTAATATCTGGTGAGTGAGGGTACAATACCCCCATCGATCTAGTGCTGTACCTAACAATTTAAATGAAGCAGGACGCAGAGCTCTATTTAAACTATAGAGGCCCTGCTGGGTTGCTGCAGCCCAGGTCTCACTAAAGTGAATGGGATCTGAGATGCAGTAACCCGGCATTGTCATTACACTTTGAATTGAGTTGTGCTTCCTGTTCCATCCACAGTGCTATTTCCTGTGTCAGAGGCTGCAGGGTACAGCTGATCCGTGGGGGTGCGGGGTGTTGGACCCTCACTGATTGGATATTAATTACCTATCTTGAGAATAGGTCACCAGTACCAGGAGCCTAGAAAACCCCTTTAGTTACTATTTCAGGTTTATGCTAAAAAATAGAAAATGGACTAGTTCCGGAAACTCCAGGGAATCAGTTTTCAGGTTATAAGTGCTCATGCACACGACCGTATGTATTTGACGTCCGTTTGCATTCTGTATTTTGCGGAACGGAACAGCTGGCCTCTAATAGAACAGTCCTATCCTTGTCCGTAATGCGGACAACAATAGGACATGTTCTATCTTTTTGCGGAACAGACATACAGTAACTTCTGGTTTGTTTGTTTTTTGCAGACCCATTAAAATGAATGGTCCACAAAAAAACGGAACTGACACGGAAAAGAAATACGTTCATGTACATTAGCCCTAATTGACATGGGTGGGTTCGCACTAGCGTTATGCCATTCTGTTATAGGTTCCGTTTTTAACGGAATATAATGGAATGCAAAACTGAATGCCTCTGAAAAGCTTCCGTTTTGCATTCCGTCTGGCTATTCCATTATATTCAGTTACAAATAGAACCTATAACGGAATGGCATAAGTGTGAAACCACCCTCGAAGAGGTTTTCCAGGATTTTAATTTTGATGACATATCCTCAGGATAGGTCAGCATTATAAGATTGGTGGGGGTCCGACACCCGGCACCCCCGCTGATCAGCTGTTTAAAGAGAAGGCTGCGCTCATGCCAGTGCAGCCTTTTCTTCATTGTTTACCTGCTTGCTGTCGACATCACAGTGATGAGCAGGTGTAATTACAATTCACTTCTATGGGACGGCTCTATAGTATACACTTGAATAGGAAGGATCCATCCCATTGAAATCAAAGGGGGGGGGCTTCTTGTAATGACACCTGCTCACCGCTGCAATGTCGATGGCGAGGAGGTAAACAATTAAGTGAAGGGTATGCTGGCACCTTTTCTTCAAACGCATTGAGGACTGGGTGTGCACATGGTTGTGCATTGGATTTTGTCCTGCTCAAACTCTTTTTTGTATACAATATTTTAATCTGACTCTGTGTTGTTCAATAAAATAAGTATTGCTTTTATTCTGTGATGTGCAGCTTTTTATACGTTTTTTTTCTATGCCGAGGATAGGTCATCAATATTAAAATCCTGGGAAACTCCTTTAATAATTATTATGATAATTTGCATGAGGGACTAACATATTTTAAAGGATAAACACACTTTTGAAACCAATTGTGTTATTGTTCTGTACTTAATATAAAAATGAAGCAGCATTGCAAATTGCCTTTAATGAAATCCTGCTGTTTTATGTATACAGGTCCTATACAGACCTAGGGGGAGATTTATCAGACTGGTATAAAGTAGAGCTGGCTTAGTTGCCCATAGCAACCAATCAGATTCCACCTTTCATTTTTCATAGCTTTGGAAAATGAAAGGTGGAATATGATTGGTTGCCTTGGCTACTAAGCCAGTTCTACTTTACATCAGTCTGATAAATCTCCCCCTAGTGTCTTGATGGTTACAGACTGCAAACAAACCCAGTGTGGTTTCTTTGTTCCATCTGATATCCACATGTATCTATGGCCACGCAACATTTTTTTGGTTGGTGAGAAGCTGCATATTTTATATGTAAATGTATTTATATTTGAATGTATTTCATGTTTTCAACGGAACTAATAGCATTTTGCTCCATTTGTCACTTTTATATGTCATCTAACTAAGGGTGCATTCACATCACCGTTTAGCTTTCCGTTCTTCTGTTCAGTCAGAAGAAGAGAGAGAGAAGAAAAAAAATCAGGATCCAGTAAAAAAACGGATCCTGTTGCTTCAGTTGTCATCCGTTTGTGCCATTTCAGTCTGAGATCCGTTTTTTAGACGGGGGAAAATAGTCCTGCATGCAGTACTTTTGTTTGGGCTCGTTCACATCACCGTTAGGGCTCCCGTTCAGGCTTTCCGTTATAACATCGTTATAACGGAAAGAAACGGAATCCCTAGGACGGACATCAAAACGGACACCTTTAAGAGGCATTCCGTTTTGATCCGTCATAATAGAAGCCTATGGCCCTGCATAACGGATCCGTCTGGTTGCCGTTATGCTGGACGGAAAACAAAGTCCTGTCGACAGGACTTTGTTTTCCGTCCAGCATAACGGCAACCAGACGGATCCGTTATGCAGGGCCATAGGCTTCTATTATGACGGATCAAAACGGAATGCCTCTTAAAGGTGTCCGTTTTGATGTCCGTCCTAGGGATTCCGTTTCTTTCCGTTATAACGATGTTATAACGGAAAGCCTGAACGGAAGCCCTAACGGTGATGTGAATGCACCCTTTCCATGTAAAAAAAACGGATCTCAGACGGAAATGGCTCAAATGGATGACAACTGATGTAACAGGATCCGTTTTTTTACTGGATCCTGTAAAAAAAAGTATCCGTTTCAATCCTATGCATAACTGATGCAACAGGATCCATTTTTTACAGTTTTTTTTCTCTCTCTCTCTTCTGACGGAACAGAAGAACAGAAAGCTAAACCGTGATGTGAATGCACCCTAAGAGGGCATGTTATGGGTGGATCTGCGTTTAAAATATACATTTATCACAAAACTTGCTCCAAAATTTTAACAAAAAACATGAAACATGCCTAGATTGTGGGACATAGTTCTGCATAGGAATTGTATGCACAGTATGAAAGGATAGTTTGCACATTTTTTTAAATGTTAATTTTATGTATATTAACCCCTTCCCACCCTGCGACTTACCATTTTATTGCAGCAACAAGGTATTAACACGAACCACTGTAATGGTATGTCACAGTGATGGTGCACATACTGCAGGACAGTGGTATATAACTGACACTCTAACAGCGTGGATTGGAAATAACTCCAGTCCTGGCTCTTTAAGCCCTTAAAGGCTATGTACACCTTTGGGGGCAGTTTTTTTATTATTGCATTATATTTATTTTGACCTAAAAATCACTTTTCCAATTGGTCTTTATTAACAATATGGAATCCTTTTTTTTGTGTACAGAGCTGAGAAGCTGTACTAGCTGCCTGTGGATTTTTTCTCAATTTCATCATCTGAGGAGCAGATGGACAGCTTCTCTTCACTCTGACCTTATAAACACTCATTAAAGCTCAATCCTTACCTTACTGATAAAAATGTGGCTTAAATAAGTGTTTATGACCTCTCGGTAGTTTACAGATAAGGGTAATTAGATGATCGGCACAAAGTGAAAGTACCAGTCACCCAGCTAGACAAACAGCTAACCCTTTGTGACTGAACGGCTCAATATTTTTAATAAAGACTGATTGAAAATATGATTTTTAGCCAAAAATAAGTTAAATGCAATCATAAAAAAAAAATTTGAGTCCAAAGCTGTATATAGCCTTTAAACTTTGACTGCAGCATGTAAGTGGTTTTAACGAGAGAGGGTACTGCCTCTGTGAACCAATAGGTGTCCTTACGATGCCAAAGGATTGCCATGGTAGTGAGCTACCTATCAAAGTCCAGAGGCAGGGCTTAATAGGCCACCTGTTAGAGTAACACTGTGCATAGTGCAGGACTTCAGCAGTCATAAAAATAATAAAAAGATGCACAACAACAGAGGGCCAGATGAGATCTCCCCTGCCTGGCCCTCTTACTCAAAGCTGGGGGGAAGGGGGCTTCAGGGATGGACACAATAAGGAGCAGAGCGTTATCCTGGTACCTCGTTGCACCACACTGCTAATTTGCATATATAAAATTATCGATTTCTTAAGCACTGATGTGGGAAATCAGGAGATCAGAGCACATCTGATTCTTGACATGGACTACTATGGAGGTATTTGGTGACAGATTCCCTTTAAGGCCGTAATGAAACTGACTCTTTAAAGGGGTAGTCCTTAATTATTTTTTTTTAAAGTGCCCAGAGCCACTACATATGTAAAAATAAAATTCCATACTGTTGCCAGCATCACAACTGCAGTTAACCCTCCCGGCTTTGTTTGTATAGCTGCAGTGATGACGTGCCTTTTACCCCATGTCAAAGCTACAGCCAATTACTGGGCTAAATCGCATAGCTTTTAACTTGGACAACCTCTCTGAGGGATAAAAAAATGGCATAAAATTGGTACCGCATATGTATTCCATATGCTTGTGTATATTACACTCACAGAGCTATAAAGCTTGTAGATTACAGACTGTTAGGGCTGATGCACACGACCGTATGTACTTTGTGGTCCGCAAAAAATGGATCCGCAAAAAATATGTATGACGTCCGTGTGCATTCCATAACAGCTGGCCCCTAATAGAACAGTAATATCCTTGTCTGTAATGCAGACAATAATAGGACATGTTCTATTTTTTTGCAGAACGGACATATGGACATACGGAAACAGAATACACACAGAGTAACTTCCGTTTTATTGCAGACCCACTGAAATGAATGGTTCCGTATACGGTCAGCAAAAAAAAAACGAATGGGCATGGAAAGAAAATACGTTCATGTGCATGAGCCCTTATACTGTAGAATTGATAGCATCGAATAACATCTGTGACTTAAAGGGGCATTCCTTTTGGTTAAAGTTATCCCCTATCAGCAGGCTATCTCTGGAACTTCCACAGAAATGAATGGAGTGGCCGCGTGCATTTGTGACCGGCCACTCCGATAATTTCAGATGAGTTGCAGGGGGTACTGGTCCCCGTTCTCATGATTGGTGGGGATTGCAGCAGTAGGACCCCCACATATCTGATAGTCATCCCCTATCCTGTGAATAGGGGATAACTTTACCCATCCAGGATACCCCTTTAAGTCATGGGAAAGACCATTAAAAGGGACCATTAAAATCATACTGTAGGGGGTCATTTATCAAGACTGGCATTTTCTACAGAAAACTGGTGTAAATGGTAATGCATCTACCAGAGTTGACTCCAACCATACCACATTTGTCAAAATTGGTTCAAAAATTGGAAAAGTTGCAGCTTGCCCATTTTTTTACTGGTGTAGTTTTCTGGCGTAGACTTGATAAAGGACCCTATTGTTTCTTTTCAAAAATATAACAGGCATATGCCATAATATTCAAGGGGATTATGGAC
This sequence comes from Rhinella marina, assembly GCA_900303285.1. NCBI lineage: Eukaryota > Metazoa > Chordata > Amphibia > Anura > Bufonidae > Rhinella > Rhinella marina. The sequence goes on from ONZH01019547.1 coordinate 149,263, forward strand.
ATCTCTGTTTTATTATTGGATCTCAATAAACCTTTTTATTTTTCAAATATTTTTTATTTTTGTCTTTATTTTGTTTCAATAAATTTCCTACCAGATTATGTGCATGACCATTGTTGAAGGGACACTGAACATTTTCTGCTGTTTCTATATTGCCAGTATAGTCTACAACAACATATGGATGTTGTGACCATTCACATCAGTACCTGTCACCTATAGGGTTCACAGTCTGATATCTCAGAGAAACACTGGACCTAATTTAACCCCTAGACACCCAGTGCCGTACATTTACGGCATAGAAGTCAGGCTCGCTCGATCAGTGGCAGGGGCCAAGCCATTTCTAACAGCAGGACTCCTACTGTATCCACCGGCATCGCTGAAAACTCAGTGCTGACTGCTGCATCTAAGAGGACTGTCTCTCCATCGGCTGGAAATAGCCATAGGCGAAACGTGCCTTGGGGTTGGCGGCAGCGTGGTGGTCAGTATTATTTCATTTTGTCTACCCTCGCTGTGTTACAAGAAAAATAGAAAATCCAAGAATAAATTAGTCATTACATGCCACTGAACACAGCCACAAGCTCCTGGAGAAGTAAAATCCGTGGTGAACTCCAACTGCAAGTATGAAAGGATGTTTGCATCTCAACAGTCCACCCCTTCCAAGCTTCACTTCATATGGCAACTGTAAACATCTAGTACATATTATGTGTCTTAATTTTGACTAGCTGATTGACAGTCGTGTCAGCTCCCTTGCTGCTTATTCTTGGTGACCATTCTGAATGCACAGATCATTTTCACTTTTGTGTACTGCTATCATCTACCAAGATTTTTCTTTCTGGTTTGTATTTTCATTTTATAGATTGTTATAGTGGTTGCCAGACCTAGTGGATATTGTATTATGTAAGGAATGAATTGGTCCTTAAAAAATTGGTTTATAAAATTTTCTTTAAAATTTGAAAAATTGCTTCTAAAATTCTAAGGTTTCTAACACCCTAAAAAAATAAAATGCCATTTACAAAAACATAAAGTAGACATATGGTGAATGTTAACTAGTACCCATTTTGTGAGGTATCGCTATCTGCCTTAAAAGCAGAGAAATTCTAATTAAGAACGTTGTGAATTTTTAAACATTTTCAGTAAATTTTGTTTGTTTTATAAATGTAATACAAATCAACTCAAATTTACCAATATCATGAAGTACAATATGTCATGAGAAAACTATCTCAGAATAGGTTGGATAAGGAAAAGCATTCCAAAGTTATTACAGTATAAAGTGACACATCACAGTTACAAAAAAGTTAACTTAGTCCTTCAGGTGAAAACTGTCTTGGTCTTGAAGAGGTTAATAGTAAACTGCTTAACCAAGTATGTTTTTGGAGAGTGGAAGGAAAACCATGCAACCATGGGAAGAACATACAAACTCCTTTCAGATGTTGCCCTTCATTGCTTCGTGTTGAGGGCCAGGACCAAGTGCTCACCATGAGCTTTATTTCAGTACTGTGCAGCTGAAGTACTTATTTTGTTCCCTGTTCTCAGCCATTTCTGACTAGGGAGAGTGTAAATAAATGTTAATAATAGGATGATAAAGTTATCTCTACTCACTGTGAATCACAGACCCTTCAGAGACATCTACTTACTTTCTAAGAGCGTCACTTCATTGATTGCAATAGAAGAAAACTAGCCGAAGAACTAATGTGTCTAGCAATTTTATTTTGTAATTCAACTTTGAACACTTACTAGACAAAGTATCAAATTGACACATCTCTTACAATATATTTCTATGAAATTTCCATACTTCAACCATAAGTTTCAGTAGCAGCAATAACGAGGTCAGCAAATTATTTGCTGTAACATAGTCCAGTATTACTACTTGAAGCATTTTAATCCTCTAACGGGATTCCTTTCAGAAAGATTTATTCACCATCAGTTATCTGCCTCCCCTGCTGCCCTTCAAGCCATTGAAGACCGGGATGCCGGAGCATCTAATTCTCCTCCAGATGTGTGTTTTTCTGTCTTAATTATTCTCTAGCTTGGATTTTTATCCTACATCTGCTTCATCAGTTCTTAGCTTTGGCTATCTATTTTCCTCCTGGGGATAGTCATCGTAGGTAAGGCTGGTCCATCCGTCCAAGGTACAGTACTTATTTTATATATATATTTATATGATTCCACCATAGGTTGTACACTTCACTCTGCCATGGGATATCTTGTCCTGAAGGGTTATTGTCTGTGTAATCTACTTGGGTTTCTATTAGCGTTCATTACCTAGATGTCATTACAGATTTTCTATTATTTGTTAATCTGCTGTATTGGTCTAGTCTGAGCTGAAACCTATGGTGTGCTGTCTTGATTTCCATAGAGGCCAAAAAATTACAAAATGTATAAATATTTTTTAAGAAAATGTAGATATTTAAATGATCATTGCAATATACAAAATGTTGTGATATGTCAATTAATTAGAAAAATCTGTGAGTGTCCAGCAGCTCAGACCCCAGCAGGGCTTGTATCAAGCTTGGGAGTGATATCTCTACTATAAAGTACGTATTTTAAAGGGGTAATAATATTAGAACATAAAATTCTAGGTAAATAGGCTCTAGTAATAAAAAGGAAACCAACAAGTCTATTATAACTTTATAACTAAAAAAGTAAATGTAACTTGGATCATAATAACTGATGATCCCTCTGGAACAGTCATCCTCCACATCCGCATTGGGTCATGAAGTTCATACCAGTCTTGAAAAACTAGGGTAACACACAGACTCATACTATATCCACAGTATTAATTCTTTGCTGACTAGTAGTCTCACTGTAGACCAAGGATTGTGAACTCTGGCATAGAGCCCATGATGCCAGGAATATTGGGATAACATAAACCTAGCATAAGGGACAACTGATTATTCATATGACTGGCCACAACAATTGCCCAATCTACACATGTCCACATCCAACGGCAAATGATTGTATTCAGAAAAAAGGATAATAATTACAACATAAATACAATTAAACTTGCTCAGGTCGAATTGCTGTATTGTCAATCATCACTTGTTACAGAAAATTCAGCTGCTCGTGTAAAAAGACCCTTGGACTAGAATCCATCCAGAAGCCATGCCTACTGACTCATAGGCGTATTGTAGATCGTGTGCTTTGTGTCCTTCATCTACAGAACAAAAACAAATCAATCAGTATTATTTAAGTTTCAGTTCTCCTTGTGGAAACTCTATACAAGGATATTCTGTTTTGTTTTTATCATGTGCTTGACTACATACGTATATTTCATGGGTCATTTCACCTAATTTAGTTAGTTTTGCTTGCTTCTACTAGGTGATATTATATAAACCACATAAAGAACTTGGTGGACCATTCTTTTAGTCTATGGCAATTTTAATTACAATAGAGGATGATGACAGCCTACCTCATGCTTAACTACTAGCATAATTACTATTTTTCTATTGGATGGAAGAAAACAATCAATTCATGGGCTGCAATGTGAAAAATAAAATGCCAAAATGTTTCAGCTAACAATTACATTATGTATATGGATCTAAGAGAAGGGACAGTAGATAAGCCTACGTAGATTGTCAGAAGAGTGTTGAATGCAAAATGCTGCATCTCTATTTCTGTGCCTTATAGTAAGGTAGATTATACAAATATGATTTGTATGAAAATACCATTGACATTATTATTCCGTACACCATTTGGTAACCCATGAATCAACCCATGTTGACTAGGTGGTCTTACATGTATGTGCCAGACTTGTTGGCTGGAAGTCAGTTATCTGAAATTTATGTAATGGTGAATTGGATGTTATAAAAGTGCATCTATAGAGGTGTATGGTTTCTGCATCTGATGACCTTCGAATGAGGTTGTATATGTTTTTAATACTTTCACGGAAAGTACTGTCAGGGGGTCATACAGTTATGCATTTAATGATTGATTTTCATATCATATCTATGGCCATCAGCTGCTGCCAGTGTAAAAGTCTATAAACATGGCAAAATTGTGTACACAAATCCTGCAATCACAGAAAGGCATTTTGTCTTTGTCTTTTTATGAATGCTTTGTCTAGCCACATAACATTAAAGTGTAAACTTACAAGTATAGTTTATCAGCTCTTTGTGACGATCATAAAAAGAGAGAAAGTATAAAGGACAGGTACGACTTTATGTCTCCTCTTGTTTTAATTCACTCCTTGTTTTGGCTTTTAAAACTGCATCAGGAAACCTGACCATATGGTCCACCCTCACAGGTTGAGGAGGTTTCTGCTTTCATTGTGTACCTACTTGTAAGTTTTCATTTTACTTCTTTGATATGTGGCTACAATAAGCATTTTTTGAAAGAAAGTTTCTTGTTGTGTATGCCTTTCTATTATTGCTAAACACTATATTGTGGAACTGTAGGCACTAGAGATGAGCAAATGAACTGGAAACTAATAGGATTTGACCCGAATTTTGTAATGCGAATTTTTCATGATTCGATTTGGGTGAATTTTGGAAAGAAATAAAGAGAGAAAAAGTGGAGGAAAAAAAATGTTTTCATTTTTTTTAAATTTCAGAAACGGAAGAGAAAAAATGTGATCATGTCCTAGGAGACCTCAGTTGGAACAAAATCATTTTAGTTGGCTGAATCTCAATTTGAATTTTTGAGTGATCGCTCATCTCTAGTAGGCATTCCTTGTGGCTCTGCCTGGTATATAACATATATGTGTTATTTTTGCAGGCAGTGTATGAAATCAGCCATTGTAAAAATGCATAAGCATTCTATAAAATGCCTAAATTATTTAGGCAAATCGTCAAACACAATATTTCACACATTTCCTAGGCATTGTATATAATTCCTAAAGGCAAACTGGTAAAGTATAAAATAGTTCCTTCCAGATTCAAAATGCAATTTGTTTCAAAAAGTGTGGACATTTTGCTTTCTTCTGTGCAAGAACAAGTGCCAAGCTATGAAGAGCTCTTATGTGAGAAAAAAAATTAAGGACAATTCAAAATGTCATTCTAGCCTTCGTTGTTGCAACAAGTGATTTAGTAAGAAAGTCCTGTTCAACCACTAATTTATAACAAATGTAATTTATTTTGCATTTCTTTCATGTTTTCAAATAAATTAACATTTAATACTTCATACACAAGCATGCTTGTCATTCTATATATTGCCTAGGCAAAGTATATGAAAGACTGAAATAATACAGACATTTCATACTTTGTCTAAGTACTTCAGGCATTCTATAGATAGATAGATAGATAGATAGATAGATATGTATATATAGACTATACCAGGATATCTATAGCAGGATATCAGTGCCATATTATAGATCCATACAACAAAGATCTGTGATATATATATTGATATATATATATATATATATATATATAAACCTTAAGTGTTAGTCTTCACTCTGTGGTGCAAATACTTACAACTACATATAAGGCCATCCACAGCCTGTCAACTCCTTACATCACTGACCTGCTTTCTCGATACATCCCCACACATAATCTCAGATCCTCACAGGACCTCCTGCTTTGGTCTCCTCTCATCTTTTCTTCACACAATCAACCACCAGATATCTCAGGCACCTGTCCCTTACTCTGGAACTCACTACCCCAACACATCAGACTCTGCCCCAACATGCAAACTTTCAAGGGTAACCTTGCATGCTGCCACCACACAGCCACATGAACTGCTTGTACCCTCACCTACTGTGTTCTCCCCTTCCCTTATAGATTGTAAGCTCTTGCGGGCAGGGTCCTCTACCCCTCTGTACCAGTCTGTTAATAGTTTCTTGTTTATTGTATCTTTATATTTGTGTAACCTCCTTCTAGATGTACAGCGCCATGAAATGAATGGCGCTTTAAAATAAATAATAATAACAACAACAACGTACAGTATATTAATAAACTGGGTTGAACAGATCTATAATTCTGGTCCAGGTAACTAACTTTTGAAGCTATGCTGCACTGCATGGAATCTCTGGTTTGGTTGATTACGCCATCTTATTTAAAAACTCTTCATTGACTTAAAGAATTGCCACCTTTTGGTGGCACTAAACAAACAGTGTCTCACTAATGATCTATCCTTTGGATAGGTTAACATCTGATCGGCGGGGGTCCACCCTTCTAACTGCTTCTTGTAGGCCAGTGACATCACAACAATTCCACATGGCCTGAGTGCAGCTCAGCCCCCTTAATGTCACTGGCTTGCGGGAAGCAGCGAGAAGGCAAACAGCTGATCGGGGAGGTCTTGGGTGTCAGACTCCTGCCGATCAGATGCTGATTACCTATCCAAAGTATAGATCATCAGTATGAAAAAGGTATAGAACCCCTTTAAAGGGCATTAAAATGACAACCATATCTTATACTATGGGGTAAATACAAGCAGTTATCACCAGTAACCACTGGTGGCTGTAATTTATTAAAGGGGTTGTCCCACGAAAAATATTCTACAGTTTTCAAACCAGCACCTGCATCTGAATACTTTTGTAATTGCATGTAATTAACCCTTTCCCAACCAGCGCTGTACATGTACGGCGTTGCGGGAAGTAACTTCCCGACCAGCGCCGTAGTGCTACGGCGCGCTGATCGGGCGGGTGCAGGAGCTGTTCCCGCCCGATCAGCTGTGGGGGGCCTGCTGTTCCCAGTAGCCGGACCCCTGCTACGTACGCCCGCATCGGTGAAAACACCTATGCGGGCGTATTAACCCTTCATGTGCCGCGGTCAGCGCTGACCGCGGCACATGTGATGTGGGCGGTCGGAAGTGGTGTCCATCGGGTCCCTGCGCTGCTGTGACGGAGACCCGATGGCTTAGATAGCAGCCGGTTGCCTTCCTTAGGCATCCGGCTGCTATCTACGGAAGCCTGTGAGATCCAGCCCCCTGGATCTCACAGGCAGTAAGCTGGAAGTGTATTACTGTGTTTAATACACTTCCAGCCAATGCATTACAATACAGAAGTATTGTAATGCATTGTAAAGGGGATCAGACCCCAAAAGTTAAAAAAGAAAAAATAAAGTTTTTAAAAAAAAAAGTTTCAAGTTCCAAAAAAAACGTCCTTTTCACAAAATAATATAAACATTTTTTTTTTAAATAGTGAAAAAAATAAAAATAGACATATTAGGTATCGCCGCGTCCGTATCAACCGGCTCTATAAAAATATCACATGATCCACCCCGCCAGGTGAACGCAGTAAAAAAAAAAAACTGCCAAAAAAGCCTTGTTTTGGTCCCCTTCCCTTACAAAAAGTGTAACAGCAGGCGATCAAAAAGGCGTATTTACCCCAAAATGGTACCAATCACACCGTCATCTCGGCCCGCAGAAATGTAGACCCTACTTGAGACAATCGCCCAAAGAATAAAAAAAATGTGGCTTTCAGAAAATAGCAACACAAAAAAAGATTTTATTCTGTTCAAAAATGCATCTAATGTGTAAAACTGTCCAAAAATAAAAATGTTAGACATATTGGGTATCGCCGCGTCCGTAACAACCTGCTCTATAAAAATATTACATGAGATGGCCCCCCAGGTGAATGCTGTAAAAAAAAAATAAAAAAAAACTATGCCATAACAGCCATTTTTTTTTCACCTTGCCTCACAAAAAGTGTAATAGCAGGCGATCAAAAAGGCATATTTACCCCAAAATGGTAACAATCAAACCGTCATCTCGTCCCGCAGAAATTTAGACCCTACCTGAGATAATCGCCCAAAAAATAAAAAAATATGGCTCTCAGAAAATAGCAACACAAAAAAAAAGATTTTATTCTGTTCAAAAATGCATCTAATGTGTAAAACTTTCCAAAAATAAAAATGTTAGACATATTGGGTATCGCCGCGTCTGTAACAACCTGCTCTATAAAAATATCACATATTTTGCCCCCTCAGGTGAATGCTGTAAAAAAAAATTAAAAATACTATGCCAAAACAGCTATTTTTTTCACCTTGACTCACAAAAAGTGTAATACCAAGTGATCAAAAAGTCTTATGTACCCCAAAATGGTACCAATGAAAACGTCACCTCATCCCGCAAAAAATGAGCCCCCACATAAGACAATAACTCAAAAAAATAAAAATCAATGCCTCCCGCAAACCAATCCATCAAAATCTGTGCTGCAAAATCCATATGGCGCTCCTTCTGTCCTGCCATGTGCCCCCACAGCAGTTTACTACCACATAAGGGGTGTTGCCGTATTCAGGAGAAAATGGGGAACAAATGGGGTGCTTTTCACCTGTTACCCTTTGTGAAAATGAAAAATTTGGGGCTAAAGCAACATTTTATTGGAAGAAATGAAACTTTTCATTTTCACAGCCAAGTGTTTCCAAATTCCGTAAAACGCTTAGGGGGTCAAAGTGGCCAGTACCCCCCTTAATATATTCTTTGAAGGGTGTAGTTTCCAAAATGGGGTCACTTTTTGAGGGTTTCCACTGTAGGGGTACGTCAGGGTCTCTCAATTACAAAATGGTGCCTAAAAACCATTCCAGCAAAATCTGCCTCTAAAATCCGTATGGCGCTCCTTTCCTTCTGACCACTGCCACAAACCCATAGAGACGTTTACCACCACATATGGGGTATTTCTGTAAACTGCAGAATCAGAGCAATGTATATTGAGCTTTAGTTTGCTGTTAACCCTTGCTGTTTTGCAAGAAAAAAATTATTAACATGAATAATCTACCAAAAAAGTGAAATTTTGAAATTTCACCTCCATTAACCATTAATTCTTGTGGAGCACCTCAAGGGTTAACAAAGTTTGTAACAGCAGTTTTTTTTATAATTTGAGTTGTGTAGTTTCTAAAATGGGGTCATTTATGGGTGGTTTCCATTACGTAAGCCAATCAAAATCAATTTATATCTGAATTGGTGCTTTAAAAAATGGTTTTGGAAATTTTGTTGAAAATTTGAAAAATGGCTTCTAAACTTCTAAGCCTATTAACGTCCCAAAAAAGTAAAATGACATTTATAAAATGATGCCAACATAAAGAAGACATATGGGGAATGTAAAATAATAACTATTTTTGGAGGTATTACTATATATTTTGAAAGTAGAGAAATTGAAATTTGCTAATTTTTCCAAATTTTTGGTAAATTTGGTATTTTTTAAAAAAAATAAAAATGAAATATTTTGCCACAAATTTACTACTGTTGTGAAGCACAATATGTGATGAGAAAACAATCTCAGAACGTCCTGGATAAGTAAAAGCGTTTCAAAGTTATTACCACATAAAGTGACACATGTCAGATTTGCAAAAAATGGCCTGGTCAGGAAGGTGAAAACAGGCCCGGGGTTGAAGGGGTTAAACATTTAGCATAGCCAGTGAGTTATTCAATATTTATGTTATATAGTTATTCAATAAAATGTATCTGTATAGCGCCCCTGCTGTTTGTTTTTTTCTTATTCTTTTGACCTGCTCACTGAGAAGGCCGCGCATGCTCAGTTTCATCCTTCAACTGCCTCCTGAGCTGTGATAGGGAGAGCTGAGACACGCCCCCTCAGCTGCAGCAGAAAAGACACGCCCCTTGAGCTGTCAGCTTAATATAAAACTAGCAGAGCAATGAATGGGGAGATCTCTGGATCCATGTGGGGTACAGGGCTGGTTCTAGCTTTGTTAGAAAGAGATTGTCCTGTATTATATGATGTCTGATTTTCATTTTTTACATTAATCATGGGATAACCCCTTTAAAGGGAACCTGTCATCAACTCTATGGTGACCTCACTGAGGGCAGCATAAATTAGGGACAGAAATGCTGATTTCAGCGGGGTGTGTCTCTCTTGAGCTAAAAGTGAGTGGTTGCTGAGAACCAACATCACAAACATTGCAGCCCAGGCCTTGAAAAGAGTCAAATCTACCTGAGAAGAGTCATGGTTATTCCTAATCTCCTGCTCTCCTGCCCATCTGCTGATGACTGGCAGTTCTCTCCTAGAGAGAAAGGGAGAAAACTAGGTAGAAGACTGTCAGTCATCAGTAGGTGGGCAGGGAGAGCAGGAATTCATGAATAACCATGACTCTTCTCATGAAAATTTGACTCTTTTCTAGGCCTAATCTGCAATGTTTGTGATGTTGGTTGTCGGCAACCACTTACTTTTAACTTATAAATGACAGACCGCTGAAATCAACTTACCTGTCTCTACTTTATTCTGCTGTTAGTATGGGTAGCATAAAGGTGATGACAGGTTCCCTTTAAGTGTCTTGGGATTTCTAGTTAGTATAATATAAAACAATTATATTACATGATTATATGACATAATGGATGTCATGACACTACTTATGGAAATGTAAGCAATCAGTAGGACTAGAGTGTAGGGAGAATTATAGTGAGTCTGTATTACATAGAAACATTTTCCAGAATTAGAGTGACTCTGACCCATGACACAATCACAGCACTGTGGGAAAGATTTTTTTCATAAAAGCAAATATTTGCATAGTCACTTCCTCAAAATGCCAAAGAAAAAGTTTTGAGCACTGAGAACTAGGAGCATGTAATTGTATGAACTGGCCTTATACTTTCTATATGTATCTGTCAGAAGAACACCATCTCCTCTAATCTTCCTCCTGATCAGATTTGCAAAGTATACATGTTTTTAGTAAATTTAACTGTTCTTAACCTGATATGATCCTACTTGTCAACTTTTTTAAAATGGCTTCCAGAGGTCTGCTGATATTATTTTATGGGCATGTTGACACTTTCTTTTTGTGGGGCACACCCTCTTTAATGAATCAGCACCTCCCCCTCAATGTGTGTCACTGGGGCTGAATCTGATGACACAGTATCTCAGTGCCACACATGATTAAGGTAATTCAGTATCAGAATAAGAGGTGGAGCACCAATGCAGAGCTGGTACCATCTGCACTAGAGCTGTGACAGGGATTCCTAGCTATTGGTTGGGGATGGTACAGAGGGGATGTCCCTTTCGGGCGGGTGCCCCCGAGTAACTGGACACCTAGTCTAGCTGAAGCTACGTAGGGGCATATTAGGGCTAGTAACCCAGCTCTGCCCGGGCCCACTCTGTTGACCGTTCCTCCGGGTTGCCTCAAACAAGTTGTATATGGTAAGAGCGTTCATTTTTTTATGTCCAGTGGTTCATTGTCTTGTACTTCAGTAAGTTTATTTTTTGTCATTTTGACTAATATCTTTGCGTTTTTATACTAAATTATAAAGTTTTAGCTTATAAGGTACTTCTTTTGGCTCATACCCTTTGTTCCCTTGTCAGATTACTTAGTACCTGCATTTTGAACTTCAGATAGTCAACTATTACTGTACCTTGGCTGTGTTTGTTGTAATAAAATCAGACATAATACCATCAAAGAAAACGAGGAGTAGAACTAAGGAAGGGCTAGGCTTTTTTTTTTAGTTTGTTGTACATTTTCTGTGTTTAGTGTTACCTTTACGAGAACATCTAAAAAAACAGACAAAAAGATGGGTATTCCAGAAATATATAAAAGGGACAGGATGGGGTGCTTTTTCACATTTATTGCCAGTGCAATGACTCTTTGCCATCTTCTGCCAGTATTCTATACTAGAAGCAAATTTGCAGAGAAGACTATCTCTGTAATAAAAAGTGTATTTGAATATATAACAAGTCTATTTCTTACAAATTTTGTATAAATCCATGAGAGGTTCAGTATCAGCCAATTCTGTTCTCTAATAAAGCAGTGTGAATAGTCAACTGAGTGGTTCTCTGACTGCATGAATTAGTTATTCCTTTATTTCCCACTTCAGCAACTGAGAGGTACTGGTTTAAATAAAATGCACCCCAGGCTTAGACAACAGAAAATTACTACTTTCCTGGTGGTTTTATGAAGTGGAGGGTCCTTTCATCAGGCATTACACAACAGTTATAAAAACATGCACACTTACACTTTATATACACAAATACCATGGAACCAGCAAAGTAATAAAACATTTTAATGTAAATAAAGCAAAATTTAAATCATGGTTGTAAAAGTAAAAAAATAAGAAAAAAAAGATAAGAATAAAAAGCCACCCAGTGTATACCACATAAGTGCCTATAATATGAGGAAGAACTCTCAGGGGAAGTTCGCATTACCCCTTAACAGTCCATTAATCCTTTCTCCAGGCTGGCTGAGGTCGTAAAAGGGGAGGGTTGCTTTAACTACAAATATATCGGGAAGTGGAGTAGATAGAAATACAGTTCTGGTCTTGTTTAGAACAGTCTTAGCTTTAAAACAATGAAGCTTTTAGAAATTGGGTCAGAAGTGAGCGAAGCTGAAACCTGCTTTCACTCTCACTGCTATCCTTTCCGACCTGATATCTAACAGTTATATCTCCCAATATAGTGAAGATAATGATGTGATTCTGATCTTGTTTTAAAGACCAGAACCATAGCTCTAGCTGCTTCAATTCCAGATATATGAGGGGTTAAAGCAGCCCATCCCCTTTAACCTGCTGCCCAAGCTCTGCAGACAGTGAGGGCTCTCTGCTGAAAGCATCATAGTTGCGTAGGCAACCCTGGCACACTGCAGCCCCAGCAAGCCCTCAATCCCTGAAAAAGTACTCAGGAGTCCTGCCAATGAATAAGACATTGGACTAGTACATAAACACAGTGACTGCTGACTATAAGACACAGACACTTTTTAGCAAGATTTTTTCTTGCTAAAAATTGTGTTTTATAGTCTAAAAAATACAGTATATGAATTGTTTAGTTGTTCTAGTGAATAATTAATTATCTCGTGACAATGGCTTCTGTCAAGGTGTGGGATATATTAGGCAGCAAGAGAAATGTCAGTTCTTGAAGGTGATGTGGTGGAAGCAGGAAAAATGAACAAACATACGGATTTGAATGGCCAAATTTTGATGGCTATATTACAGGCTCATAGAATGTCCAAAATGGCGGGCCAAATTTTGATGGCTATATTACAGGCTCATAGAATGTCCAAAATGGCGGGCCCTTCAACCAACATATTTTACAGACATATCAGAAATAATGAACTATAAAGATGATAAGTAATACATATCTATAGGTCAGATACTAATTCTGAACACATTATCAGCATTTACTGTGAGCTCAAAGGTGCTGGGAATTGCAAAGTGACCTGCTCAAGTACCACCAGCCTAAAAACAAATCATGGGCACATAATTTTTTTCATGGACAATGGAGAAAAAACCTTATTTTTATGAACTGTTCAGGAGTTTCTCTATCATTGGCAACCCTGTTTCCCAGTAGGCAGTGATACCTACCAATTGCTGGCAAAGGAAGTACAACTAGTTAACTGCCAAAGGATCATGGTTGTCCAAGGCTCATTAATGTGTGTGGGAATCATGTGAGCATCAGAACTGGACCATAGAGCAATGGAAGAAGGTGCCTGGTCTTGGTATATTATGTGGGTGAGTCACTTACCTCAGGAATAGATTTCACCAGGATGCACTATACATACACATTAATCAACAGTAGCCAGAAAATACCACCCCCATTTAATATGTGCTGCCATCTTCTTTTTAAAAAGAAGAGGCTTTATCCTGGTGACCCATCCAAACAAGCCATACTTGTTCAATTGTATTGCCATGAACGTGAACATTTTACGTGCTAACTGAGGCCTGTAGAATCTAAGATGTAGCTGTTGTTTTTTTTTTTGCAATTTCTGTATTGAAATTCAAGTAATTTCTGCTTGAGCTTGGGATGAATTTGCTGGGACATCCACTCCTCAGAAGGTTGTCAACTGCCTTCTGTGTTTTCTATTTTGAAGAGTGTTTCTCACAGTAGAACTATTGGCTTCAAATTGTTTGTAAATTGCCTTATAACCCTTTCAAGATTCATGGGCAACAACAATTTTTCTGAGATCGTTGCTGATGTCTTTCCTCTTTGGTAATGTTTTAAAGAGGCTCTGTCAGCATGATCAACCCTATTAAACCAGGAATACTGCCTGGTAGGGCTCATCACATTCCCCCCCTCCCCTTGATTGATAGGGCTAGACATTGGCATGCTGAGGGCAGAGCTGTTGTGCTGTGTTCTGTCCTTGTATGTACATATCATGTACACTACTTACTGTAGCCTTACCACATTGAGATATGCATAGAAAGCTAATATACATATTGATATTTTATTCACAAGCACAATATAGGATTAGAATGAAACCATTAATATGCTTTGGCTTCTTCTAAACATCAAATACCAGTCTTCTGTATGTAAAAAAGGCTGTGGCTTAGTGATAAGTGGTCAGTCTTACATGTAGAGATCCCAGGTTTGAGTCTTGTGAGAAACTTTCAGATTTTCTTTTTCAGATATTTTTCTTCTTCCACATTTAACCAATAATAAAAATCTATATCCTTAGCATTAGTGTTGAGCAAATCAAAGTGAAACAAACTGACTTTGATTTGTTTCAGGAAAAATTTGATTCGCCGCGAAGCCAAATTTCCCCTCTGGTGGTAATAAATACATTTTTCCTGAAATGGCAGTAAACAAAAAAAATAAATACTCACCTCATCCATTTGGTCGCGGAAAGGCCCTCGCCACCATCTCGATTGAAGAAACCGTGCAAAATCTGGCGGGTGTGGTAATTTCATATGGTTTCTTTAATCAAGATGGCAGTGACGGCCTCTGCCAGCAAATGGATGATATGAGTATATTTTTTTTCACCCCTGAATAACCCCTGAAAGGCCTCAATATTACTGTCAGATCTCTTGATCAGGGATGAACGCGGCATCTGAGGGGTTTAATGATGGGGGTTGGTGCGATCCGTCATTGCGCCTGCTACATACAATGGAATGCAATTTGTGGCGAAGTAATTAGTAAATAATCAAATTTCTTTGTGAAATTCAATAAACAAGCTGAATCGAATTTTTGATAACTTTGCTCAACTCTACTTAGCATATTGAGAATAAAGTTTTTTATACTTAACGCCTTCTACCCCGGGCCAGCTTTCACCTTCCTGCCCAGGCCATTTTTTGCCAATCTGTCATCTGACTTTATGTGGTAATAACTTTGAAATACTTTTACTTATCCAAACCATTCTGAGATTGTTTTCTCATGAAATACTGTACCTCATGGAACTGAAAAAGGGAAGGCAGGACAGCACGCCTAGTTCAGTAAGCAATGGGTGCACGTCTCCAGGTGAGTGGTAAGTTCCTCCACAAGGATCAGATGATCAGGGACACTGGAAAAAATTGGGTGGAGACAGCACGTCCTCAAGTGGAGCTTTTATTCCAGATGCATCATTTCGGCCAGTGAGACCTTTTTCAAGCATGACGTGCTGTCTTCACCCAATTTTTTACATTATACTTCATGACAGCCATAGATTTGAGTCAATATATTTCACCTTTATTTATGAAAATATCCAAAATTTGGCAATTTTCAAAATTTCAATTTCTATGCTTTTAAAACAAAAAGTGATACCTCATAAAATATTTATTACTTAACATTCCCCATATGTCTAATTTATGTTGGCATCATTGTGAAAATGTCATTTTATTTTTAGGATGTTAGAAGGCTTAGAATTTTAAATGCAATTCTTAAGATTTTTAAGACATTTTCCAAAAACCATTTTTAAAGACCAGTTCAGTTATGACATCACTTTGCGGGTGTTACATAGTAAAAAATCACCCATAAATGACCCCATTTTAGAAACTACACCCCTCAAGTTATTCAAAAATGATTGTACAAACTTTTTTAACCCTTTACGTGTTCCATTTTAATAATTTTTTTTTCTGTAACACATCAAGGGTTAACAGCCAAACAAAACTCAATACGGTATCTATCACCCTGATTCTGCAGTTTGCAGAAACACCCCACATGTGGTGGTAAAATGAAGTAAGGGCGCAGTAGAAAAGGAATGCCGTATGGCAGATTTTGCCGGACTGGTTTTTAGATACCATGTCCCATTTGAAGCCCCCCTGATTAACCCCTACAGTAGAATCTCCCAAGAAGTGACCATTTTGGAAACTACGGGATAAGGTGACAGTTTTATTGATACTATTTTGAGGTACATATGATTTTTGATCTCTCTATATTACACTTTTTGTGAGGCAAGGTAACAAAAAATGCCTGTTTTGGCACAGTTTTTATTTTTTGTTTTTTACAATATTCATCTGACAGGTTACATCATGTGTTATTTTTATAGAGCAGGTTGTTACGGACGTGACAATATCAAATATGTCTACTTTTTTTGTTTGTTTCAGTTTTACATAATAAAGCATTTTTGGAAAAAAATGTTTTTGTGCCTCCATTTTCTGAACGCCATATTTTTTTAATTTTTCTGCCGATCATCTTGTGCAGGGGCTCATTTTTTGCAGGATTGGGCAATTGTCTTACGTAGTGGCTCATTTTTTTGTTGGATAAGGTGACGGTTTGATTGGTACTATTTTGGGGTGTGTACAACTTTTTGATCGCTTAGTGTTCTACTTTTTGTGATGTAAGGTGACAAAAATGGCTTTATTTTTTACAGTTTTTATTTATTTATTTATTTTTACAGTGTTTATTTGACAGGGTAGATTATGTGATATATTTATAAAGCCGGTCATTATGGACGCGGCAATATGTAATATGTGTGTTTTTTCTTGTTTTTTTTTCTATTTTTTATTATAAAATCAGGGGGAAAGGGGTGTTTTTTTTAACTTGAAACTTGATTTTTTTTTAATTATTAAAACACTTTTTTAATTTTTTTTTTTACTTTATTTCTGTCCCAGTCTGGGGCATTACAATACATCTGTATTAGTCCCTCTGTCGGTCATAATGCGACTTTCACTACACAAGCAACATATCTCCACTGCATACTACCATGGTCTGTCGGGGACATCTGTCTGGTCTTCATCAGATAAACCACCTATTTCTGTATACATTTCCTGGGTGTTAATGTCCTCCTCCTCTTCATCCTCCTTCTGCCAGTTTAGCCCCCACAGAACTTAGGTGTTTGTGAGATGTTGATGCCATGTCTCCTGGCCATCCAGATTTATCAGCATCTGCTCCATGACGTGAAGGAGTGGAATTAAATTACTCATCCCATTTTCCTGGCAACTGACAAATAAAGTGGCCTCCTCAAAGGGTATAAGGAAATGGCAGGTGTCACACATGAACTGCCACTGGCTAATGTCGAATTTACACAGGAGAGTACCCCTGTCAGCCTGAATCATCAAGAAATCGTTCACTCCTCATGTAGTCGGTCCAACATGTGGAGCTACAACATGTGGAGCTACAACGTGTGGAAACGTCGCATATGAGACGATGTTGGGGAACACCATTCTGCGGTTACAGCTGAAGGAGGTCATGTTTTGCATGGTAAGAGTGGCTGAAGTGCATGCACAGTTTCCTGGCCATTTTTAAGATGTCTTTCAGATTAGAGACGTGCATCATGCAGGGCGCATGGGTCTTCCCCCCTTGACAGTACCGATGGAATGTTATTCCTGTAATTGGTGACCAAGGTTCCAATCTTCAGCTGGCGAGGAGACAGCCAGGATTACGTTTCTTGATGAAGGATGCACAGTTCTTCCCCATGTGACACCATTTACCCAGCCTGGCCAGGTGCAGAACAGCATGCTCTGCATAGGTGGTATGCAGGAGGCCTACTCAGAACTGTGCCTACAGTGGAGGCTGAGGATAATGTTTAAGGATGAGGAGACAGAGAAGGACATTGGCACCAGAATCACAGCATGAGAACACGGAGGCAGCATTGCCATCACCTGGCCAAGTTCCTGGTATGACTGGGCAGGAACCACATTTACCCAGTGGGCCATAAAGGACATGTATTGTCCTTGACCATAGTTAAAGCTCCACATGTCAGCGCTGCCGGGAACTGTACCAGACACCAACAAGCTCAAGGATCTGCCCACTTTCTGCTCAACATGCAAGGCTGGTACAGCTTTTTAGAGAAGTAATGATGGCTAGAGAAGTACCAGCAACTTGGCCAGGAGCTCGTTCGGTTTCTGTGCCGTTGGATGAGTGCACGTAAACTGTAGCATATGTTGAAATCATACAAACCTGCATAGTAAATAAAAAGCTGTGATGTCACTTGCGATTTTGGTAAATTTATTTGGACCCAAATCAAATTGGTCAACTGATTTGGCTCCATATCTCCAAATTTGATCATCTCGACTTGTAAGGTTATGCCAGGAATTAATTTTCATGCAAATACTATTTAATGTCAAAATTGAAAATGTCTGTTTTATGGATTAAATGTCATCCAGGCCTGGCCAGATGCTGCGTTCAGACTTTAAAGGTTTTCTGTCACTAATATTTAGCCTATTAAACAGGATGACATTTCCAATTTGTAAATGTCACCTGAGGCTAAATATGTAATTGATTTTATTCCTAATGGCCCCGTTTTTGTGTAATTTCAACTTTTATAATATGTAAATTAGCCTCCCAGGAGCAGGGGGGACGGTACCCCTTCATCTAGAGGCTCCATTTCCCCACCTCGCAAAAGCATCCTTTTTTTTTATTGACAGGGCCAGGCAGCTCGCTCCATCTGCTGCCAGCCCTATCTGTGATCCAAATCCCGCGCAGTGAGAAAGCCGGGAGCCTAGCAGCCTGCTACACTCACTGCGCCTGCGCCGAATGAGGGATGCACAATGAATATAGATAAAGGGACCCTATCTGGGTTTTGGTAATTTACATATTAATCATTTCAAAAAGCCCAAGGGGCCAATAACCAAATATTTTCCCAGATACTTCCTTAGGAGTATCTGGGAAAATATTTGGTTATTGGCCCCTTGGGCTTTTTGAAATGATTAGAATGAAGGACGCACGGCGCAGGCGTGGGATTTGGATCGCAGACAGGGCCGGCAGCAGATGGAGCGAGCTGCCTGGCCCTGTCAATCAAGAAAAAGGGGGCGTTTTGCGAGGTGGGGAAACGGAGCCTCCAGGTGCAGGGGTACCGCCCCCCTGCTCCTAGGAGGCTAATTTACATATTATAAAAGTTGAGATTACACAAAAACGGGGCCATTAGGAATAAAATCAATTACATATTTAGCCTCAGGTGACATTTGCACATTGGAAATATCATCCTGTTTAATAGGCTAAATATTGGTGACAGAAACCCTTTAAATTGATATGTAAAAAATAGATTATTGCTGGAACTTCATTCCTGAGAATTCAGCTGTGAGATTTTCCTGCATACATTATTCTTGGAATTATTCCAGGTTTATCTGCAACTTTAACCCTGTGCCCTCCTATATGTGCCTGCTGTCCTCTTTTCTTCATATTCTGTACATGCACCATAGTAATCAATGATTTATAGACTAGAAGGGTGCGGCATGACTGGGACTTTCACTCTTTGCCAACACATGTTGAGCTCAAGCCAAATTAAAACAGTGTTTCAAAACTTTGGCACTCCAGCTACTGCATAAATACAACTCTTAACATATCCAGATTGGAGTTTTAGTTTTACACCAGCTGGGGAGTCACAGCCTAGGGATCTCTGAATTAGAATATAATCAAATAAGGGCTTGTTCACATCTGTGTTGGAGGCTCCTTATGGGGCCTCGTTGCAGAATCTGTCAAAAACAGTGGACAAAAAAGTCCTACATAAAGGACTTTTTTTTCTACTAAAAGAGCAGACTTCCAAACAGAAACGGAACAGACCCCATTATAGTCAATGGAATCTGTTTGACGCTCTTCAATTCAGCTATGAGCCAGATTTGGCACTTCTGTTATTCCCCTTGTTCAGCTTCTCCAACGGAGGAGAACAATCAATGGACATTACCAGTGGTGATGTGAACAAGCCCTAAGCATAGCATTGGCTATTAAAAATGTAGCCCATTTACAAAATTTGGTACAAATTTGAAATGTAAAAAAAATTTGAAGAATTGAGAAATGTTTGTGATTTTTTAATTAATTTGATTTGTATTATAGTTAAAAATGTCTCATCTCCTCCCCTCAATTAATTATAATTTCATGTATAGTGCCTACATATTCTGCAGCACTATACATAAATTGTCATAATATCAATCACAGTCCCTTTTACCAAATGGGCTCACAATCTACTTTCCATTGCTCAAGCACATACACATTAGAGCCAATTTCATGTGATGCCAAATTATCAGTTTTTGGAGTGTAGGTGGCACCCACATGTACAAAGGGCGAATATACAGGTATAGTCCAGGCAGATGTTGTCCATGGCCATAATTCTGATCATAAACAGGTATATTATGGCATGTATAGACAGGATATGGTATATGTTTTAATTGAAAAAGCATTTGCCACTACAAAGTGGAGGTGAAATTTAATTTTTTTTTTTTACAGAATTTCCATTTTAAGCAATTTTCCTGTAAGGTTAACAGTAGAGATGAGTGAACGTGCTCGAAACGAGCACTGTACCGCTCGGCTCCCCTGCGCTCACATGGGCGCAGGCAGCCGCTTCTGTCCTCCTGTCCTTCTGCTGTATTTACAGAAACACCCCATGTGTAGTTGTAAACTGCTGTATGGCTATATCGCATGGTTAAAAAGGGACAGAGCTTCATGTGGTTTTTGCAGTGAAGATTTGCTGGAGTAATATTGGAGTAATATTTGGGCGCCTTATCGCATTTGAAAGACCCTAAGGTACAATTACAGTGGAAACCCCCAAAAATGATTCCATTTTGAAAACTGTACCCCCCCCCACCCCCAAAGAATTATTCAAGGATTGTAGTGAGCGTTTTAAAAGACTTTAGAAATGCTTAGCTGTAAAAATGAAAAATTACACTTTTACAAAAAATGGCACTTTATGCCCACATTGACTTCAATGGGTCTGTGCTCCACATTTTGTGGCTAAATATAGCACATGTCCTATCTTTTGCGGATTTGCCTCACTGATGTGGAAGGACACATCCATAAATGTGGAGGGTACTCTGCTGTTTGGGTACTAGGTTGTAGGATTCTTAAGGAAAATACTTCTTTGCAGTGCAGATTTTAATAAATCGGTTTACGGGCACCATGTTGCTGTTTTCTGAGAACCATACATTTTTGATTTTTCTCTAACTTAAGGTTTAAGTTGCCTTATCTATATACAGTACAGAGCAAAAGTTTGGACACACCTTCTCATTCAAAGAGTTTTCTGTATTTTCATGACTATGAAAAGTGTAGATTCACACTGAAGGCATCAAAACTATGAAATAACACAATTAACAAAAAAGTGTGAAACAACTGAAAATATGTCTTATATTCTAGGTTCTTCAAAGTAGCCACCTTTTGCTTTGATTACTGCTTTGCACACTCTTGGCATTCTCTTGATGAGCTTCAAGAGGTAGTCACCTGAAATGGTTTACTTACTTCACAGGCGTGCCCTATCAGGTATAATAAGTGGGATTTATTGCCTTATAAATGGGGTTGGGACCATGAGTTGTGTTGGGCAGAAGTCAGGTGGATACACAGTGGATTACCTTCATGGTAAAATAGCTGCTAGGAAACCACTGCTAAGGACAGGCAACAAGCAGAAGATACTTGTTTGGGCTAAAGAACACAAGGAATGGACATTAGACCAGTGGAAATCTGTGCTTTGGTCTGAGGAGTCTAAATTTGAGATCTTTTGTTCCAACCACCGTGTCTTTGTGCAACGCAGAAAAGGTGAACGGATGGACTCTACATGCCTGGTTCCCACCGTGAAGCATGGAGGAGGAGGTGTGATGGTGTGAGGGTGCTTTGCTGGTGACACTGTTGGGGATTTATTCAAAATTGAAGGCATACTGAACCAGCATTGCTACCACAGAATCTTGCAGCGGCATGCTATTCCATCCGGTTTGCGTTTAGTTGGACCATCATTTATTTATCAACAGGACAATGACCCCAAACACACCTCCAGGCTGTGTAAGGGCTATTTGACCAAGAAGGAGAGTGATGGGGTGCTACGCCAGATGACCTAGCCTCCACAGTCACCAGACCTGAACCCAATCGAGATGGTTTGGGGTGAGCTGGACTGCAGAGTGAAGGCTAAAGGGCCAACAAGTGCTAAGCATCTCTGGGAACTCCTTCAAGACTGTTGGAATACCATTTCAGGTGACTACCTCTTGACGCTTATCAAGAGAATTCCAAGAGTGTGCAAAGCAGTAATCAAAGCAAAAGGTGGCTACTTTGAAGAACCTAGAATATAAGACATATTTTCAGTTGTTTCACACTTTTTTGATAAGTATATAATTCCACATGTGTTAATTCATAGTTTTGATGCCTTCAGTGTGAATCTACAATTTTCATAGTCATGAAAATACAGAAAACTCTTTGAATGAGAAGGTGTGTCCAAACTTTTGGTCTGTACTGTGTGTATGTGTATATATATATATATATATATATATATATATATATATATATATAAATATATATATTAGTTTTGTTACTTTATACCATAAAAGCATTTTTAAAAAATTATATTTTCTGTATCTTTTTTTTTATTTATTTTTTTTAGGAATGAGGTGTCATTTTCATTGGTGCTACGTTGGGGGACATAGTATTTTTTGATTGTTTTTTGTGAGGTGAGGTGACCAAAAAATGGGTGTTCTGGCAGGGTTTTTTATGGCATACATGGGGTGTATCACATGACATTTTTATAGAGCTGGTCATTATGAACACAGTGACACCAAATATGTCTATTTTTTGTACAATGATAAATGGCTTGATGTTTGTAAAACACCCTTTTTCTTATTTTTTTTTTGTTTTACGCTTTGTACCCCCATAAGACAGTAGTTCCCAATGTTTTTTGCACCATAGATCAGTTTCATTCAATTTTACCACGGACTAGGGTGGAGATGGGGGAATCACCAGCATAACAAAACACAATATAGTGCATATTACAGAATCAGTGGCCAAAAAGTAAAGGTCAAATAATACCACTCCATCATTACCATTCCCATTTAGGTCCTAGTCATTAATAATCCCGTTTAGGTCCCCACTCAGTGACTTACAAATGATGTCTTCTCTGACTGAAGTCATTCTCTTTCCTTTTTTTCTCAGTCCTGCACAGATCACTCTGGGGACATCTCTTGACTACAAATTGTTGCTGCATAATTGGACACCCAGAACACAACTATTTAGTATTAATGCCCCCTTTTATGCCCCTACTAATCATCCTAATTTAGGACCTAGTCCCCACTCAGTAGTAATTTCCATTTAGACCCCAGTAGATACAGTACAATGTTTCCCATTTAGTGCCATCTGTACATATAATGCCCCCTAGTAGTGGCTCTTTACAATTAATGTCCTCTGTACATATAATGCCCCAACCCCTCCCCAATGGTGCTCCGAATAGTGCCCACAAAGAAACAAACAAAAATACTATACTCCTGCTGTCTGCAGTGCAGGCCTCTTTCAGCTTATGGTGCAGGCGGTGGTGAATGTTGTTGTCATTAGACCATTAGGCATGATCACTGCTGTAACTGGGGCTAACATAGGAATACAGCCTCCAGAGAGGTTGAACAGTGCTAAACAACACTGTACAACCTCACTGGAGAGCTGATCCGGGTCTGATAAGACCCAGCAGCTTGTGCAGAATCTCTATGCTGTGTATATAGCGATAGGGGAGGCAGGGTAATTGAAAAATTGTCTCTGCCTTCTCTATGAAAGACCTGCTGTGACTGACAGAGGACCCCCCACCCAGTTGCACGAATCTCTGCACAGACATCTCTGCACTGTACATAATCATATAAACAATGTTGAAATCTGCACTGCAGTTCAGTTTCCAAACAGAAGAAAAACACTGAGCATAATCCGTACCATGTGCAGCCATCCTTAAGATGGTGGTGCAGATATAAATGACCACTAGGCTCCTAAGCAGCTCCCACAGATCACTAGAGCTTAGAAGAACATATCAAGTCCTGATTTCCTACATTGGAAATCAGTTTTTAATAAGGCTTGAAGCTTATCTATTAAATATAATTGATAACTGGTTACAGACATTAACCTGTGATTAGACATTGGCATAGGTTTCAATAACCTATTTCACAATTGAAGCTGGCTCAGCAAGGGAAACCTCAGAGAAAGACAGGGGAGTCATTTACTAATTGATATACGCCGGCATATATCTGTCGCAGATTGTGGTGGAAAGGTTATTTGCATCACAATCTGCGGCTTTTTTCCCGATCATGCCAGGTCTAAAAATGGGGGCATGGCATTGCCGGGGAAGAAGGTGGGCTGCCAGACTCATTTCATATATCATTTTCTATGCCTGTTTTAGGTGTGGAAAATGTTCTAAATCTTTGCCAGCATGGAAGCTGGTGTAGATTTAGACAGGCGGTAAAAGTATGGCATGAGTGCACAGAGCCACTCTCTTATAAAGTTTATTCTCACGCAGTGCCATGTTATGTGCTGGCAAGCTTTTCTCCTTTTGCAAGCTGCCTGGTTGCCCAACTGCAATAATGTGCTGCTCCTGTAGATGGATTTACAATGAATCTAGAGGAGAGGATAAAACAATGGGACTACACAAAATTATGTACTTGATCCTTTGGTCCTTTTACATATTCTAGACAATCCTGTTTGATCCGTGTAAGAATCTGGGTATAAATGCACTCGGCTATGTCCGACAGTTTATTGAGTTGATTGGAGCAGCAGAGGACATGTGTGACTGCCATTTATTGGGAAAAATTGGGGAACATGAGAACTGGAGCCTCAGCAGTCAGGCATTCAGAGATCAGACACATCCTCTATCCTATGGACAGGGTTTAAAGAGGACCTTTCACCACTCCTGACAGGCCTGTTTTAATAGCTCCATGCATTCCCCACGTACTAACAATTGTGGATCATCTATTCTTATGGCTCCATGCTGTGCCATTCCTTTATTATTTGCACTAGAAGTTATGAATGAATTGCTATTTTCCTTCAGTAAAGGAACAGAGGGGAGGTGACCAGTTTGGGGTGTGTACCTGCACAGACTCATTCTAGCCAATCAGTGCTGTCATGTTCAGACTGTGCAGGTACACACCCCCAACTTGTTACCTCCCCTCTGTACCCTTACTGAAAACAAATAGCAATTCATTCATAACTTCTAGTGCAAATAATAAAGGAATGGCACAACATACAGACATAGGAATAGATGTTCCAGACTTGTTATTACATGGGGAATGCATGAAGCTATTAAAACAGGCATGTCAGGAGCGGTGAAAGGTCCTCTTTAAAGGGGTTGTCCACTTTATTTATATTGATGACCTATTGATGACAACTATTTTCGGAACTCCTACAGAAGTGAATGGAGAACATGACTTGGATGCATGGTCCAACCTCATTCACTTTGGGGAGCCTGTTCTTGAGAATGGACCCTTAGCTATCTGACATTGATGGCATCGTGGTAACAAATAGTTTTTTTCCTAAAATGCTGGCTACACGTGTGTATTGCTGACAAATTAGGCAACACACTGTTTCAGGTTCACATACTCTTCAAGGAGAGACAGCCCACACGACTTTAAGAATAGTAAAATAATTAAGTACATTTATTAAAGGAATAAGGATAGTTAGGCAAATATTTGTCCTTTTTAGCAAAATTAGCTAAATGCACCAACACCAAAATAGAAAACTTACAAACAATAAAGGTTAGACAAAAGAAAAAACACAACTACTAATTACATACTTACAACCACACTTCAATTGGCGTCCTGACTACATCCAGAATGAAGGTACTTACATCACCAATTGAGTTTAGCATCATCTGACAGCAATACACATCAGCTGGGAAGCCCGCTTCAGTCAAAGCTGTCAGAGACTCGATTGGTAAAAGCATTTTTCTATGCAGGGGATGCCTCCTTCCCTCATAGATGAACTCTGAGTTTTTAACTAAAAAGGTCCAGCTTTTATACTATTTTAACCAAAGAACTTCACCCCCTATTGGAATGTAACCAGCTTATGCAATCCATAATGGACACTGCACATATCTTGTTTTTCTGTCTTTATTTCAGATCTTGGATATTTATATCCAAGATATTTACTGGTACACATTTCTTCTTTGCCCACTCTATCAGATAAAATGGACAAATATTCCAAACCAGTTTCATTTCACCAGACAAGGTCTCCAATAAACAGTTAAGACAAATAACAAGGACACAGTTTAACTATCCAAGTACAAATTTTGCCAAACATCCTTCAATTTTTCAGAGGTGAATAATTTTATCACACCCAATGGATTCCAAATGATCAGAGACATATTCACGTTCGCACTTCAATGTGTTACAAAGTGAAAGAAAGAAGCCCAGAAAAGCCATATGACCCATAATGCCGTCCAACCAGCCAATTATCAGATAGCCATTCCCTGTGATGTCACAGCCCTATAAAAGCATCATCATGCCTGGTCTCTGTAATTTTACTATGAGCTGAGCACAGGGACAGATGTGCCAAGCGCTAAGGATAATGGTTAACATAGCTTTTAATTGTAGAATATTGGATAGAGACAGTGCAGGGACAGTGTAAGGAGATTGTAGGAAAAGTTTTTACACACCGTAGGGAGAGCATAGACTGACTACACAGACAGTGCAGGGACAGTATAGGCTCAGTGTAATCACCCTGTGCATATTGTTCATCTGCTGCTCCATTCATTCTTAATGTGTTTTGTTATACAGGGTGGGCCATTTGTATGGATACACCTAAATAAAATGGGAATGGTTGGTGATATTAACTTCCTGTTTGTGGCACATTAGTATATGGGAGGGGGGAAACTTTTCAAGATGGGTGGTGCACATCTTGTATCTTCACAGCATAGACAATTGCCTTCAGATGACCCCTAAGATAAAAGTCTAAGGAGGTCAGATCGGGAGACCTTGGGGGCCATTCAACTGCTACATGATGATGTGTTTCCCTCTTTATGCACTAAAGCTGGCACGTTTCCTGAGTTTTTCCAGCAAGATGGTGCACCACCACATTATGGGTGTCAGGTCCGAGCATTCCTAGATGAACAGTTTCCTGGAAAGTGGATTGGTCATCGGGGGCCCATGAAATGGCCCCCAAGGTCTCCCGATCTGACCCCCTTAGACTTTTATCTTTGGGGTCATCTGAAGGCAATTGTCTATGCTGTGAAGATACGAGATTTGCAGCACCTGAAACTATGGATACTGGAAGCCTGTGCTAGCATTTCTTCTGCAGTGTTGCTATCAGTGTGTGAAGAGTGGGAGAAGAGGGTTGCATTGACAATCCAACACTTTGAACACATTTTATAAATAGTCAGAAACTTGTAAATAGCTCATGAAAGAATAAAGTTATGTTAAAATCAAGCACACCATTGTTTTTCTTGTGAAATTCTCAATAAATTTGATGTGTCACATGACCCTCTTCCCATTGAAAAACTAAACTTGGATCCAAAATGACCAACTTCAAAATGGCCGCCATGGTCACCACCCATCTTGAAAAGTTTCCCCCCTCCCATATACTAATGTGCCACAAACAGGAAGTTAATATCACCAACCATTCCCATTTTATTTAGGTCTATCCATGTAAATGGCCCACCCTGTATATTGATGCTTAAAACTCTGCTCCATAGTTTAATTTTCACTTTGAAAATTAAATAAACTGAGCCCTGTTATTCCCATATCTGGAGGAATTGTCTCTTCTCTTTCTATGGATGAACAGGGCCACACATCAAACTTATTGAGAATTTCACAAGAAAAACAATGATGTGCATGGTTTTAACGTAACTTTATTCTTTCATGAGTTATTTACAAGTTTCTGACCACTTATAAAATGTGTTCAAAGTGCTGCCCATTGTGTTGGATTGTCAATGCAACCCTCTTCTCCCACTCTTCACACACTGAAAGCAACACCGCAGAAGAAATGCTAGCACAGGCTTCCAGTATCCATAGTTTCAGGTGCTGCACATCTCGTATCTTCACAGCATAGACAATTACCTTCAGATGACCCCAAAGATAAAAGTCTAAGGGGGTCAGATTGGGAGACCTTGGGGGCCATTCAACTGGCCCACAATGGGTCACCACCCATATTGAAAAGTTTCCCCCTCCCATATACTAATGTGCCACAAACAGGAAGTTAATATCACCAACCATTCACATTTTATTTAGGTGTATCCATATAAATGGCCCACCCTTGTATATAGACTCTCTGTCATCAGACTTAGTCTCAACAGGCGGTCTAATATATAGATATGTTTACCTAGTTCATCTATTGCGTCATTCATACTTAATCTGTTCTGTTATACTGAACATAGACTTACTGTGTATCAGATTCATTGTCAACAGGCGGTCTAATATATAGGCACATTTACCTAGTACATCTGCTGAGCTTTTAGTAATTAATCTGTTCAGCTACACATAGACTTAAGAGATCATTTACAAACAGATATACACAACTTTTTGGTGTATATCTGTCGCACATTGTGGCGCAAAGGTTTGCGCCACAATCTGCAACTTTTCCCCACTCCAGGTCTAAAAAAGGGTGCCTGGTGTGGGTGGGGAAGATGGTGGGCCGGCATTCCCATCTCATTTCTCATTTTCTGTTTTAGGCATAGAAAATGGTCTAAATTAGACAGGCAGTGGATACGCCGAAGTTATGTAGAGGCCGGCGCCTCAACATAAATTCAGCGAATCCAACAGTAGAAAGGGTACTAAGACCAGCATCTTAAACACCAGTCTTAATAAATGACCCGCTTAGTGTGCATCAGACTCATTGTCAACAGGCGGTCTAATATATAGATGCATTTAACTAGTCCATCTGCTGTCCTTTTAATAATTAATCTGTTTAGTTATACATAGCTTTAGTGTGCATCAGACTCATTGTCAACATACGGTCTAATACAGGGATGCCCAATCTGCAGGCCTCCAGATGTTGCAAAACTACAAATCCCAGCATGCCTGGAGAGCCTACAGCAGACCATGGTGGAAGTTGTAGTTTTACAGCATATACAGGCCAGCACAGACTTAGAGGAAAGTTCTGCAGCGTCCTTCCTTAGGCGTGCAACTAGTGATGATGACATTTGGGTGGGAGCACGTGTTGCAAGCGGTCCTTAACAGCCCACCCCAGGAAACTGTGCATGCACTTCAGCCACTCTTACGGTGCAAAACTGGCCCTCCTTGAGATGCAAAGGCAGAATGGTGTTCTCTACATCGCCTCATATGCAAAGTTTACACATGTTGGAACTCCAAGCTCCACATGTTGGATCGACTGTATGAGCAGAGAAAACCCATGACTGATTTCTTTATGATGCAGATAGACAGGACTGTGGTGTAACTTTGATTAAGACAGTGGCAGCTCATGCGTGAAACCTGCTGTTTGCTCAATCTCTTTCAGGAGGCCACCTTATTTGTCAGTCGTCCAGACAACGAGATGACTGATCTCGTTCCACTCCTTCACGTCCTAGAGGGGATGCTGATAAATCTGACTGACGAGGTATAAGAAGATGTGGGGCCTACATCACATGGCCACCTGAGCCTTATGGGGGCTGAACTGGCTCAGGAGAAGGAGGACAAGGAGGAGAATATGAATGTCCAGGAATTCTATACTCAACTAGTTTGTTTATTTGCCCAAACAACAAGAGATGAGTATGAGGAGCTAAAGGGTGACAATGCAGATGACCCCGACAGACCTTGGCAGTATGCAGTGGAGATGGAGGCAGGGAGTCCTTCCAAGGCCCTTGCGCAAATGGCCAGATGCATGCAGAGTTGCTTGCATATTGACAGCCGCATTATCACCATTTGGCTGAGTTCTGGCTAGAATGACTACTGGCTATCCACAATGGTAGACACTCACTATCGGTCCAAAATTGAAGCCTGTTCTACTGAGAGAGATGAAAAACTCAACTATTATCGAGACATACTTTGTAGTCGGTTGGTCACTACCTATGTGCCCGCATCGCCCATCATCACAAAGGTCTAACTGGGGGCACTATCTGAGCTCAAGCTCCACTGACATGACTGCTAGAGAGGGGTAGAGGGACAGGAGCAGCACCAGCTCCATCAGCAGCAACTTAAGTCTTAAATCTCTGATGAGACTACTTTTTTTGCGTATATCTGTTGCAGATTGTGACCCAAAATGTTGATAGACTAACCTTTATAAAGATGAATCAGGTGTGGATCAACCAGAATTTCCACACACTGGTGCCTGATGCAACAGACTAGATCATTCTGGCAGTAATGATCTGACTGTCATGTGCTGCCACATCAGAAACATTGTGAGAAATGGTCCGTTGCTGCTGCCACTATTTTGATGCTGTCACCCTCCTGATGCCACATGCCTGCTGTCTATACTGCCATCTGCTCCTACTGTGACTTGCCACCATTTTGTGCTGTTACTGCCACTGCCGTTGCCCACCTGACTCTGTTCTGGGGCCACTATTGTGACTGTTCATGTTGTTGCCACCCTCACCAGTCTGACGGTTGGAAGGCGGATACTCAAACTACAGGATACGCTTCTTTTGGACAATTCGTCCGACAGATCAGTAGAATGCAAACGCCGATAAATAACACACACTACAGATGTATGTACGAAAATCACCTTTATTAATATATAATATAATGTAATGTACAAAAAAAAAACATTAAAATCAATGGCGGTCACATACACAGAGGTAAATTACTTGGGAGGTCCACTAGAATGTAAATCCAATTGTATAAAAATAGATATGGGCATGACTATTAGAGATATAAGTAATATCATCTATATAGTATAATACTAGTACCAATCAAACAAACCAATATGTAGCCAATATGTAATCACATCCATACACATAATTACCAGTATATGATGCAGACCAGTGTAGCCTCCAGCCCCGACGTGCGTTTCGCTCTCGCTTCCTCCCCCTGAGGATTTACATTCTAGTGGACCTCCCAAGTAATTTACCTCTGTGTATGTGACCGTCATTGATTTTAATGTTTTTTTACATTATATTATGTATTAATAAAGGTGATTTTCGTACATACATCTGTAGTGTGTGTTATTTATCGGCGTTTGTAGTTATTGTTTACACACACTTATTTACGGTGGGTGCCCCCATTTGTATTTCGGTGTACAAGATCAGTAGAATGGAAAAACAAACAGTGATATGAACACCGCCTTACTGCTGGCACCCTCCCCACTGTCATGTGGCCACTACTTGAATCTTGGACCAATGAACAGTTAAGTCCATGCAGATAAATTAGACCTGACGCTAACATTGACCTGTAAGGCTAAGTTCACACTTCTATTATTTGGTCAGTTATTTCCATCACTTATTGTGAGGCAAATTCAGGAGCCAAGCCTACTCTTGGATTAGGTATCATGAATAGATCTGCACCTGTTCTGTAGTTTTGACCCACACCTGCTTTGGGCTGACAATAACTGATGAGAATAACTGACTAAATAAGTAAAGTGTAAACTAAGCCTAATAGTGAAGCACAGTCATTCTACAGCAGGGATCTCAAACTCGTGGCCCTCCAGATGTTGCAAAACTACAACTCCCAGCATGCCCTGATAGCCTAAGAATGTCCAGGCATGATGGGAATTGTAGTTCTGTAACAGCTGGAGGGCCACGAGTTTGAGATCCCTGTTCTACAGCTAACAGAAGGGATTTAAACGCATGTGTTTGCACTGCCACAACATGGATTAAAATAACTTTTTTTTTCTCTACTACTTTATTGGCACTGCCTGCATGTCCTTATTTTGTTCCACTAAAGAGTCAGTGGGATACTTGCAGGGTCACACAGCTTTTTTTTTTTTTTGCTTTACTGTAGGATGTTGTATGCTTTTTTTGGTTTAGTTAGGAGTTTGCTAGGAATGTTGGTAGCCTGTACGATTATGTGCATGTCTATATATGTGACCTGCCTGTCATTCTGACACACAGTAACTGTTTTGGTACCAGAAAGGACTAGCTATGCATGTTGCATCACTGCACAGTGATGTAACCCAGGCAGGGTTGCACCTAGCCTTTCTGCTGCCCAATTTCTTAATTGCCCTTGGCCCTTCCGCTGCCACCCTCTTGCCCCTACCTGGTGCTGCCTAAGGTGATCGCCTCACCTAGCCTTATTGGTGGTGCACCCCTGAACCCAGGATACATTCTCCCTGACGTTTCACTGCAGGCCAGGATAGACCCGATTTAACATTAATTTATAACCAAGCAAATTTTTTGATAAATTTGGAAAAACAACCAAATCAAATTTTTGAAAACTTCGCTCATCTCTAGTTATAACCCTTTAACTTCACAGAGACCAATTTTTCAATTTGTTTTACATACATTCCCTTTTGCCACCTTTTACCAATATAGCAGCACTTCATAGCATTGACAACGTCCTCTTAGACTGCTTTCATGGTGTTTGATCAGTGATTTCCATCACTTCAGGCATGAATGTTTTTACGTAACTGCATTTCATCATGAAATTATTTTCCTGGATAAACTTTTGTAGGTATTAGTCCACATTCACATGGCTGCTATGATTGTCATGACATTATAATGGGAGTGGAGCATTTTGTTCATAAGTAATGTCTTTGTCCATTGTTTTACCTCATAAGATGTGGACAGTGCACAAGTTATATAATTCCATCAAAATAATACATGCTGTTCTTTCAGTGTTAGCAAAGCCTCTCCCAAGCTCACCACGTCTTGTTCTCATTGAGCACAGGGCTTCATTCAATGAGTTTCATTTATATTTTCATATTATGGTAGACTTTTTATATATTTATATAGACTTTTTGCATGTGTGTAGGTCAAAAGACCAGTGACATACATGGCTGGCATGGGTGGAGTGGGAACTTAAGGTGGCCCTGGAAAAAAACTTAAATGCTTGGTACACCTATAGGGCCATTTTTAATGATTTCATTTTGGGCTAAAAATAATTTTTTAATGATCTTTATTAAAAATATTTATTTGTTCTGTCACAAAAGGTTAACATTTTGTATAACTGTGTTAATCCTACTTTGACTTTATGCATGTCATCTAATGATCCTAGATGCCATCTATCTCTAAATCACTAAAAGGTCATACAAATTTATTTAAGCCACAATCTTAGCAGTGAAGACAAGAACTGAGCTATAATGAGTGTTTATAAGGTCAGAGATCAGAACTCAGAGTGAAAACAGAAGGACTGTTACTATAGAATCTCAAGGCTGTACAGAGAAAAGGGCGCAAAATGTTAATAAAGAAAAAGACCAATTGAAAAAAAAATATTTTCCCTCAAAATGAGAACAATACAATAATAATAAAAAATTTACCCCCAACTGTGTACATTGCCATTAAAGTGGCCCCATGTTGTATGTGGGTCCAAACTGTCAGAAGGTGGGGCAACACAAGTAGGCAGGGACTCCAATACTGCAGTGCAGCACAAAACACTGCTTCAGAAGACACAAATACCACATTGCAGCACAAAGTACTGCCGCCTTCACCATAGTACTCAACTGTATGACCAACCTGAGGATGTTGGTATAGTTGTGTTCAGGAGGGCACCTGCAGCCATTGACCATGTGCATAAGCGCCTGATGCTTTTAGCATTAATTAATGCCAATAGCACCAGATCATTATGTTCCTGGCCAGCGGCTATGAAGAGAAATGTCCCTGTAGGGTCTATGGCCAGTCTGCCCCTGATGGTTAGTCTTTATATTTTCTCCAGTGTCACTGGAATAGTATGTATCATTATAGTAAATCAATTTTAAAAACTGGACTCTAATGTGTGGTGCCCTTTTTACACTAGCATTCATTGTGCTGATCATCAGGGGTCTTGGCGCTGGCATTCTGACCTATCCCAACCTCTTGA
The DNA here is from genome assembly GCA_900303285.1 of Rhinella marina. Taxonomy (NCBI): domain Eukaryota; kingdom Metazoa; phylum Chordata; class Amphibia; order Anura; family Bufonidae; genus Rhinella; species Rhinella marina. The sequence goes on from ONZH01019547.1 coordinate 182,794, forward strand.
AGCACACATAATTAGTTTGTACACTGTCTTTAAACGCTATGGACATCTTTGAGGCATTTTTTAATTATTGCATTCTACATATTTTGGGCTAAAAAAATGTTTAATTTGGTCAAAATTCAACAGTTTTCACTTTCACTGTATATTCTACCCGTACTTTAAAAAAACCTTTGATATGTCATAGTGGGGGTCTGAGTGCTGAGACCCCACATATCTCTAGAATCAGGAGATAGAAGTGCTATACAAGTCTATGGGAGCGATTCTTCCAATTGAAATGGGGCGGTTAGGTGTAATTACACCTACTCACCACTACCCCTGTTATGGCCAGCATGTAAACAGTGAAGAGGAGGCAGCGCTGGTATGGCGCGCGCCTCCTCTTCAAACAGCTGATCGGCGGGGGGTGCCAGGTGCGGACCCTCGCCGATCTGATATTGATGACCTATCCTGAGGATACGTCATCAATAAATTTAACTTGGAGAACCCCTTTAATGGTCAAAGTATCCAATGCTGGAAAACATCATTCTGTTGTAAGACAACTGAATTTCTATGGAAATTCACTGTATTGAAATTTATCATTGTCAGAATAACAAAACATTCCTCTTCAGCCTTTCAAGCTGCATCCTCTGACATTTGTGTGGAAATGGCATGAGATACCATGACTGCAAGGCCAAATTTTAAACATAAAATAGTGAAATAAAAGTAAATGAAATAAAAGTCTAATGTGAGAGAAACATTACTTGCAGATTTATATACCCCAGAGACAAGAAGACTGGAGGAATGTGACATCCAATATGTAAATGGAATTTGTTAAACATTTTCTTTTAAGATATTCCATTGTCTCCAAATGATGGCTCCCTGGAACCTTGGCTTTGTTGGACCTTGGTCAAATGTTTCATAAAACACAACTTTCCAGCCTACTTTTCAACCTGATAAAGATCCTTTGCAAAACACTCACTGTGACTAGACTACAGTATGTCCAAATTTCTGTAAGGATCGGGAAAAAATAAATCAGCACTATGGTAAATTGATGTTGAAGATCTGCCAGTTTCTTCTTCCCACCAATTTTTTCTTCTACAGAGCTGTTGTTTCATTCTGGAGAAAACATTATTTTAATCTATATAAAATGAGAAGTTAAAGTGTTATTGACATTCTTTTTTTTTGTTTTGTAATGTGTAGGGGCAGTGATACTGACCATTTTTATGGAATATGATTGGTTGCTATGGGTTTAATAAATGACCCCATCTGTTTGCTAATTTATTGAAAATGAAAAACTAAAATCTTGCATTGACTTATAAGTATTTGGGCTCTTTACCTAGTACTTGGCAGCGATTACAGGCTCCAGTCTTCTTAGGTATGATGGCACAAGGTTTGCACACCTGGATTTGGGGATTTTCTGCCATCCTTTCATGTAGATTGCCTCAAGTTCTGTCAGGTTGGATAGGGACCCTCAGTGGACAGCCATTTTCATGTCTGTGCAGAGATGTTTGATTGGCTTCAAGTTAAGGCTTTCGCTGGGCCACCCAACACAGAGTTGTTGCTAAACCACTCCTGTGTTGTCTTGGCTGTGTGCTTAGGGTCATTCTTAGGCTTGAGCGAATCACGCTTTGGATCATAGATCTGAAGTCGATTTTTTCAAAAACTTCAGTGTTAATGCTGTTTCCATACAGCATCAAAATGTATTGGCTCCATGTAGCCAAAGATCGTCACTCCTGAAGTTGCATGACACTTCAGTGAATTATTACGGTATAGAAACATAGAAACATAGAAGATTGACGGCAGAAAAAGACCACCTGGTCCATCTAGTCTGCCCTTTTATTATCCTTTTATTTTTATCTTAGGATAGATACATGTTTATCCCAGGCATGTTTAAATTCAGTTACTGTGGATGTATCAACCACCTCTGCTGGAAGTTTGTTCCAAGCTTCTACTACTCTTTCAGTGAAATAATATTTTCTAATGTTGTTCTTGATTTTTCCCCCAACTAACCTTAGATTGTGCCCCCTTGTTCTTGTGTTCTGTTTCTTATTAATAATTGGATAGGGACTATCTACTTTTTTTTTTTTTTTAAACATTTTAAAATAGGAATTTGAAGTGGGCTTTGGTACCAGCCTGTACCAAAGCCCACTTCGGATTCCTATTTTAAAATTTTTTTAAACACACAGAAAGGAATACTGTAGGTCATTAGTTTCTGATCGATGGGGGTCCGACACCTGGGACCGCGCCGATCAGCTGTTTGAAAATGCACCAGCGCTCCCGTGAGCACGAGGCCTTCTCTTAACTCACCAAGCACAGCGCCGTACATTGTATCTTGTATCTATGATCCAAAGCTCGATTTGCTCAAGCTTAGTTATTGTTTTGTTTGAAGGTAAACCTCTGGCTCAGTCTGAGGTCCAGGGCACTATGGATCAGGTTTTCACGTTTGCTTCATTCGGTTTACCCTCAACCCCTATCTTTTATGTCCCAGCCCCTGAAAAACACCCCCACACCATGATGCTGCCACCACCATGCATCTCTTTAGGGATGGCATTGGGAAGGTGATGAGCAGTGACTGGTTTCCTCCAGACATAACGATTAGAATTAAGGCCAAAAAGTTATGTCTTGGTTTCATCAGACAACAAAATCTTGCTTCTCAGAGTCTGAGAGTCCTTTGGGTGATTTTTTGAAAACTCCAGGCAGATTTTCATGTATCTTTTACTGAGGAGAGGCTTCTTTATGGTCACTCTGCCATAAAGCCCAGATTGGTGGAGTGCTGAAGCGATGGTTAACTTTCTGAAAATTTCTCCCATCTGCAGACAGGATCTACAGGCTCTTTGGAGCTCAGCCATAGTGACCTTGGTCACTTGACCTTGGTTCTTGGTCACCTCTCTCACCAAGGCCCCTTTTCCCCAATTATTTAGTTTTTTGGGGCAGCCAGGTCTAGGAACTTTCAGTGCAGCAGAAATATTTTTGTACCCTTCTCCAGATCTGTAGCTCCTCACAATCATATGTCTGGGTTCTAGAAGCAGTTCTTTACTCATCATGGCTTGGTTTTTTCTCTGATATGAATTGTCAACTGTGAGATGTTATATAGACAGGGGTGTGTGCAATGGACCGGGCCACAGGGAGAGCGTAAGTGTGGTGACCTGATGGCTGTAGTAGTTGGTACTCATGGTTTTGAAGATCTCCCTGGGCCGGCATGCAGTATCGGGAAGGAAGGCACCAGATTCCTTTGGGGCACACTCTCCTGTTGAGGGATCTCCTGTCAGATGTTGGCTGAGGTGCCCTTGATGATACAGGGTTTAAGGTGCAGGGAAGGCAGGGTCTCGGATGTTTGATGCCAGCACCCCTGGGTGCAAATGTGGTATAATACAGAGAAGTCCATTGAATAAATAAATGGAACATTTACTGAGAATCACTTGCTTTGAGGTAGATGTATTGATTATTTCAATGCAAAGGACATCACAAGTTAGTCTTATCTATAATCCTGATAACAGGCTCTTGGTGAGGTATTGACTCTGGTCCCACTGAGGCTATTGTAACTTCTGGCTGACTGTCTATCTTCCTGGTGTGGAGTATACATCAATAAACTTTTCAGTTTCACACGGCCTCTAAATATATATTGCATTCCTGGCTTACTCACAATTTCCAATAATACGTCCACACTGTTCATAGAGGAATGCAGCTGCAAATATAGCTTGTACTTCACTGTAGACTGTGAACAGGCACCGTATTGTAACTCCTGTCCCACATAGGGTGCCAATGGAGTCTATAGGCTTAGGTAACACTCTTGTCTCCACTAGTCTCTTCTTATACTCTTCAACAATCTGGGTTTCTGTTATTTCTCTCTTGAGGCTTACCTTTGGTCTGTGCACAACTTAGAGGGGTAGGTACTTGTCAGCTCTCCTTTACTTCTGGGTTCATCAGTTACAGGTTTGGTTGGCCAGCTCCATTGTCTGACTCTATGGTCTGGCTGCAGCATCTGACTTAAGTGTCTGGCTTGGGATTAGCTTCCCTTGACTGCACTGAACTGAAGGGCCACACTGCTATTATGGAGTGTGACACTGCATGTGTCTTTCTAAATCAGGTCCAATAAACTGAATTAACCAAAGGGGAACTTTAATCAAGGTGCAGAAACATCTCAAAGATGTCCAAGAAAAATGGGAAGCCCCAGAGCTAAATTTCAAATGTCATATCAAATGGTCTGAATACTTATATCATGTGACATTTTAGTTTTTCCTTTTTAATAGCAAAAGCTAAAATATAATAGCAAAAAATTCTAAAAATCTGTTTTCTATTTCACTTTCTCATTATAGGGTACTGAGTGCAGATTAATGGTAGAAAAACTTTTTTTAATTTTAGCACAAGGCAACAACAGAACAAAATGTGAAAAAAGTGAAAGGGTCTGAAAACTTTCTAAATCCATTGTATGTTTTTTGGCTGGTTTCTTTAAAGGGGTTGTCCGAGTTATGAAAAAAAAAATATTCACGTAAATCTGATGGGCAGCAATATATAACTAAGTTAAGCAAGTTTGAGGCAAATTTACTTGCAATTACAACAATCTCTGCCACCCCCATCCCCCCTACCCCACCCCCACTCTGCAAAGGGAGTGAATACAAGTGCTGCACTGAGTGACATGTCTACCTGTAGAGGTAAGCTCCAGCTCACCTGTACCTTGATTGTACCAGGCGTGCACGGTTGTAGTCCAATTCCCGACCTTATTGTAATCCACAAAGTGAAAACCAGCACCGTTCTTAAAAGCTGTGATGATCCTTTATTCTTGACTACAGCAAGCACATACAAATAATCACAGCACCCCGACTATAAACGCGTTTCAGACAAACTACATGTCCTTAATCATTACAAAAAGTGTAATGATAATGATTAAGGACATGTAGTTTGTCCGAAACGCGTTTACAGTCGGCGTGCCGTGATTATTTGTATGTGCTTGCTTTACTCAAGAATAAAGGATTTAAAAATCACAGCTTTTAAGAATGGTGCTGGTTTTCACTTCGTGGATGGCATGTCTACCTGTTAGGATACTCCGTGGCATGTTGTATGTGTGGGACTACAAGTCCCTGCTTTACTATGATACTGCTGATACACACAGGATTTCCCCCCTACCTGTTTTTGTACAATGCTCTGCAGATCTTCTCGAGTCTGTCAGCTCCTGTGCCCAGCATTTGCAGCTACTCAGTAAAGCCTTCAGCGCTGAGTCTGTGCTACTGAAGAGGTTAATCTTTCTTGAAGTATCCTGTGGGAGGGAGACACAGGGAAGACAGCAGCAGCTCAGCCAGTGTAGGGTGGCGTGACTAGCCTAGTGACATCTCGTGTACAGACACATATCTGCTCTCTCAGGCCTGTGCACAAAACCTCATCAGAGCAGAAAGAGAAGTTGACCGTAGATTTCTCAGTGAAATCTGAGAAAGCAGCAACTGTACGAGCAGTAAGTGCATGGCAAAGCTGTCACATTTGATTAGTTAGAAACATACAATGAACAAAAACATAACTTGGACAACCCCTTTAACTCTCTCCATGCTTGCTGAGTGGGCATTCTGTTCCTTGTCTGATGTGTGCGTTGAGACAACCATATTTCTGTCTTCCTAATACTGTTTCACTGAAGCAGAGAAACTGCAGTGACACCCTCCTCCTCCCCTTTTCTGTATCTAGTATTTACTGTTTCTCAAAGGGGTTGTTTGGATAGGTCATCTATATCAGTTCAGTAAGGATCTGACTCCTGGTACTCCTCAGCTTTTTGAAGAGGCCATGGTAGTCCTGTGAGCACTGAGCCTCCTCGCAGCATACCAATCACAGCCCAGTACATTGTACTTGGTATTGCAACTTAGACTGAGCTGCTTCTAGGTCATGTGATCGATGAACGTGGCGTCACTGACCTAGGAAGAGGCCGTGGCCTCTTTAAACAGCTGGTGGGGACAACCCCTTCAATGAGCTCCAAGATGAAAAACATACACGGGTGTAACAAGTAAGCATAAGGCTCCATAGCAAAACTTGGAACTTTACCATAATAATTTCCAAGTTCGGAAAAGCTCATGATTGGTCTACCCACAGCACAGGGATCATGTACACACTGATGTCACAGTCAAGGGCATTGCTAGGGTTTCAAAAGATCCATGGCCCAAGCCCCAATGCATGTGGCCCTATTCTCTAGCACTAAAGACATATTTTACTTGCTGCATGGACACTACCAAACATACAGGACTATACAGCACCACATACATATTACATCCAGTGCCTCACAAGTGACTTCTCCTTCGATGTAAACATTCTTTTTTCTTTGTCTTGTCTCTGCAAAGTTTGACACACAGACAATCATTATCCTCCTGAGATACCACAACAATAACATCCTGCTGCGGCCCCCAATACTTTGTACTACCCCCTGTGCTCCCCAATGCCCCCAAAATGCAATACTGCAGAAATTATACTGTCATACAGATAGTTCCCCTATAATAATATAAAAGTCTCACCAATCAAAATAATTCTGTCCCAGAGTGCTCTCATTAGTAACAGTGCCTCCAATGGTGATAATACTCACCAAGAGTGCCCATTAGTATATTGTGCTAAATAATAATGCCTAGTATTTATAAAGCAACTCTATATCACCCCTCATATTAGTAAAGCACCACTATAGAGCTCCCAGTTGTATTAAATCCCATTAATAGTGCCATTGTAATTATGTTGTCCCCTATAATGCATCCACTAGTCATAATGCCCCCTACATTGCCCCCGGTAGTTAAAATGCCCCTATAGTGCCCCCAGTCTTTACAGTGCCCTTAGATCTCACTGTGTTCCCCTGTAGTGTCCCCACCTTTATAGTGCCCACTGTAGTGCCAGCAGTCCTTATAGTGCAGCCCTGTAGTGTCCACAGTCCTTATAGTTCCCTCTGTACTGTCCCCACTCTTTATAGAGCCCCATCACTCCTTAAATTGCCTGCCTGTAGTTCCCCCCTACCTTAATGTGGCCCCCAAACCTTATAATTCCCCTCATTCTGCCCAACAGATCAGGATTTCCGACCACTTTCAGTGAAGCAGCGATAATTTCCCAGCTTCTCAGGTGCTCCTAGCATCTAGACACAGGTGCTTGATTATGTCATCGCGCCACCTAAGACTCGTCTGCGCCGTACTACTTCTGTGGCCTATGAGAGAGAACAGCGGAGCAGGGAGCAGTTTGCTCCTGTGTCCAGCCACAGTGATTCAATTCTATCTCCGCCCCTGGATACAATTATATATGTCCAGCTGACAGTACATCTGGGCTCCATGACCTGAATGTTTTAACCTGGCAACTCCCCTGGTCACAGTAAAGGGATAATGTACAAAGTGATATCACATTACAGGAATAAGGTACAGAGTGATTTCACAGTACAAGGATAGTTCACACAATGATGTAATAATGGCAGGGTAATGTACACAGTGATGTTACAGTACAGGTGTAATATACAAAATGATGTCACAGTGCAGGAATAAGGTGCACAGTGATGTCACAGTACAAGGATAGTATACACAATGATAAAATAATGACAGGATAATGTGCACAGTGATATCACACTACAGGAATAGTGCATGCAGTGATGTCACAATACAGAATTATCTCACAGCACAGTAAAAAAAAAAAACATGATGATGTCACATGTAGAAATAATGTATACATGATACACAATACAGGATAGTGATGTCACAACACAGGAATAATGTAAAAAGTCATTCTATACTAGTAAAACAAGAGATCATTTATTAACCTGAAATATGCCTATATTAAGCATATTTCATGAGCAGTTAGTTGCGCCGCAATTTGTGACCCGCTCATGCCAGGTCTAAAAAAAAGTGGGCGTGGCGTGGGCATGTAGGGGACAGACTGGTAGGCCCGTCTTATTCTTCATTTTCTACGCCAGTTTTAGGCCCCTTTCACACGACCGTATGCCCTCCGAGACATACGTTCTGTGAGCAGGCCATATGTCCCGGAGCGGCATCGATTGTGCGCACGGGAGCGCACAGCATCATAGATTACAATGATGCTGTGCATGTCGGGCCGCCCACGGGACTATTGTCCTGCACTCATATGATTTTATGAGTGCAGAACAATAGCCCCGCGGGCGGCCCGGCATGCACAGCATCATTGTAATCAATAATTCTTTGCGCTCCCGTGCGCACGATTGATGCCACTCCGGGACATATCGCCTGCTCACGGACCGTATGTCTTGGAGGGCATACGGTCGTCTGAAAGGGGCCTCAGGCATAGAAAATGGTCTACATGTAAGTCAGCTGACTTACATTTAGAAGCAGCGCTGGATGTGCCAAAGTTATGTAGAGGCCAGTGCCTCTACATAACTCCGGCGATCCACCGCCAGAGCAGGGACTTTATTAAGACCGGAGTCTTAGTAAATGACTCTCTTAGAGTCCCATTCAATTTTTCATGCTATATTACTTATAATTCATTACTAACAGTGCCACATGTCTGAGTGGGTATGAGCCCCCTTAGTTGTAGGGCCCCATAGCAGCTGCTATGCCTTCAACCCTGGTAATAATGCCGATGGGAACATTAAGTTGTCTCACCTCAGACATTAAGGGCATATCGCTAGGATACTATTCTATACTTAGAATGAAGGCCTCGGGTGTGCGGTCGTCCTACATTCATTTTGACGGGAACGCTGAATGGCCTAGAGCTGCCTTGGCTATTTTCGGCACTCATAGAAATGAATGGAGGGCGACCACATATACACAGTGTGGCCTCCTTCTCTTTGCAGCTCTGTTTTAAAGCGAAGTGCGTATCAGACATTAGGTGGATATCCTAGTAATATTCCCCAATGTCTAAGATGAGATAACCAGTTGAATAGGTCATTTTTTGCACATTTAATGCTAATCCCGTTTCTGTTATGCAGTCCGTAGACTTCCATTATTCAATCATAGAATTGCGTTATGGTCCGTAGTAACGGATTCCATAACGCAATTCACCTTTTACCAGTAAACGAGTCACAAACAAATTTCAGAACCGGAAATTCGCTCATCTCTAATTGTGGCGCATGCTGCCAAGTGTCCGTGATCCAGGTTGTTTTTGGCGCATTAAATGCACCCTGTGTGTGGGCCAAATATTTTGCAACTAGTCCACTGACGAAACAGTTAGCTGGATCTCTGAAACACGTGGAAACATAAAACATTCGCAAATATGATGTAAAGTCAAGACAAGGCGCAAACCTAACAATAAATGCGATTAAATAGAAAAGTCTGCCCAACACCGATAAAATTTGAATGAGGCTCAAAACCTCTTGATAAATGTGATCCAGCTTCAGACAAAACAGCTGAGTGAGGACCGGACATCAATATAACGATGCATGAAGTTAATTTCTTCTCTTCTTTCAGGTTGTACCCTGGCTGCTGCTGTTGGCTTATTAACCTAGAATGACGAATCACATTGAAGTTCCCATGTCTGATGGACACCATATAAGTCTGGAACAGTTTCCAAAACCATGCTGGACAAAACACTGTAGCTGGCTCACACGTAATCTTCTCTTAATTTTAACAATATGTGGTAAGTGTATTTTGGTATAGATTTTTATCATTTATGTATTATTTAGCCTGTCAATAATACATACTCTTATGCCATTGGGCCATTTGTGGCACTGCAGCTCAGCGAATAAAACTGAGGGGGTCATTTATTAAGAAATATATGACACTTTTTGTTGTATTTAAATTGCGGATTTTGTCGCAAAGGGGTTTTGTGGCAAAATCTTCAACTTTTCTCGACTCCCCGAGGTTGCCAACCGTACAGAATTTTCTGAACAGTCCGTAATAATAGGCTACTTTTTTCCTGTGTCCATTAAAAAAAATAGACGTGTCCGTGATTTTTTTGAGGCTGGTGGTTCTTGACTAGATTATTGTGGTATTAATTTTACAGATCACAATAGTTCTTTTCAGTATATTGAGCTGTAGACATGGATTACTTATAATCTGTATCATGCACCATGGTTTTCCAATTTGCCAATAAAAAATGTTAGCTGTCTGTGATTTTGGGTTAACTGGTCCAGAAAAACTAAAATTTCTAGTTGGCAACCTACCAGTCATGATTTGAGAATAACTCACAGAATGAATACCTGTAGAAAGTGCTGATTCAGGGATCAACAACCTTCGGCACTCCAGCTGCTGTGAAACTACAATCCCCAGCATGCACACTTACTAGGCTGTTTTTGTAACTCCCATAGAAGTGAAAGGAGGATTCTGGGAGTTGTCATTTTAGAACAGAGTGCCTGAGGTTACAGATCCCTGTCCTGATGCATTGAAACTAATTATATAACCTGCTGAATACTATGGAAATCCTGAAAACCTGACCATTACGTGGACCCTGAGGTCTGGAGTTGAGGAACACTTGTTTAAACCATGTTGCACACCAAGCACTATAGAGGCATGCGCCGCCAGTGCAGGGGGATTAACACCGGCATGCTGTATAAATCGACAGTCTTAATATAAAACGCCTGTCTTAACCCCTTGCACTGGAGGTGGATTCTCCGAAGTTATGTAGAGGCACCAGCCTTTCCATAACTCTGGTGCATCCAGCAACAGTTCTAAATGTAAGACAGCTTCCTTGCTGTCTTACATTTAGAACATTTTCTACGCTTAAAACAGGTTTATAAAATAATGAATGAGATGGGCCTGGTGTATTTCATTTAGTAAATGACCCCCTAAATATCTAAGAAATAAAAGAAGGCTCTATTGGCAGCTCCTGGAGCTGCTGTGTGGCTTCTCTAGTCCATGCTAATCAGTTTCAAGGCAGAATGGAGCACATTTATTAATACCAATGATTTATAATTGTACCGACAATGCTGGTGGAAGCGCAAAAATTATGTGGAGGCACAGGCCTCAACATAACATTGTCGCTTCCTCCAGCAGGATGTGCGACAATCTCAAATTTACGCCAGCTTCCTTGCTGGCATAGATTTAAGTCGTTTTGTATGCCAAAAACATACGGCAATAAAATAATAACTGCTGGATAGAATAATAACGGGGAGAAGGAAGACACTCTTGTTCTGATTGCTGCCAGTTTGATTTCTCCATGTGAGCAGGCTGTGCCAACTAATGTGGTCAGGGAGAGATGTACTTCCTACATTTGTGGGTCAGTAAAAAAAATCACAGAGATATGCACTACTTTGGTTCGTGATGCAAACCAAATATGGCCATTGCAGTCTATAGGTCCATGAAAATCACAGACAACACACACATGGCATCCGTGTTGCATCTGTTTTTCACTGACTACTGATAAGAGATGTTGTGGAAATTAATTTTTAGCTGAGCCACACAGAGGGTAAAAACTGGACACACAAACCTTCACGGACATCTTCACGGATGTAATGCAGACTGAAAGGAACATGGTAATGTCAACGAAGGGGAGCAAGTGAGCCCTGAGAGTCCACCCACAACGCTGTTCCTGCCTGATTGCACAACCCGTCCTAGGTAGCGGTCCACAACTGGACAGCAGTCCCTAACTTAGCTAAGTGCTGGGCCTTAAAGGGAAGGGAACAATGGGAGACAAATAATGAACAAATGACAGAACAACACAGAAATGTAACATTGCCAAGCCGGGGTCCAATAACGAGAAAGCAATCAAATCCAAATCATAGATACAAACCAGAACCAGGGGAAGACAAAAGTCAAAAGCCAAGAGGTATCATTAGTCAAAATGGTCAAGGAAGGTCAGAGTCGAGGTACACAAGCCGAGGTCAAATCTAGGTAAATATGACTCCAAACAAGTAGCTAGTGTGGCAATTTCCAAAAGAAAAACCAAAAATGTAATAGTAAGTAATAGAGCGCCAACATATTTAAAGCGGGTACTATGTAAGAGGTGGCTACATACCTCCCCATATAGTATATAGATAAATAAAGATATCCGATTTGGTGATTATAGATTCAAATAAAACAAGCATATTCAATTGACTCATTGAGGCCATAAGGTGTCACCTTATTTAACCCCTTCCCGACCAGCGCCGTACATGTACGGCGCTGCGGGAAGGGACTTGCTGCCCAGCGCCGTAGTACTACGGCACGCTGATCGGGCGGGTGCAAGAGCTGTTCCCAATAGCCGAACCCCTGCTGCGTACGCCCGCATCAGTGAAAACACCGGTGCGGGCATATTAACCCTCGATGTGCCGCAGTCAGCACTGACCGCGACACATGCGATGCGGGCAGCAGGAAGGAGAGTCCATCGGGTCCCCGTGCTGCTGTGACCGGGACCCGATGGCTTGGATGGCAGCCCGATGCCTTTCTTAGGCATTGATGGCTGCCATACCTGCGAGCCTGTGAGATCCAGCCCCCTGGATCTCACAGGAAGCAGGCTGTAAGTGTATTACACTGGTAATACACTTACAGCCAATGCATTACAATGCAGAAGTATTGTAATGCATTGTAAAGGGGATCAGACCCCTAAAAGTGAAAAAAGTGGGGGGAAAAAGTGAACAAAAAAAGTTTTAAAAAAATAAAAGTTTCAAGTTAAAAAAAGCGCATTATTCCCAAAATAAAGTAAAACAAAATTGTAAAAAAAAAAGAGAAAAAAAATGAAAAGTAGACATATTAGGTATCGCCGCGTCCGCCAGGTGAACGCAGTAAAAAAAAAAATTAAAAAAAGTGCCAAAACAGCCATTTTTTGGTCACCTATCCTCACAAAGAGTGTAATAGCAGGCGATCAAGAAGGCATATTTACCCCAAAATAGTACCAATCAAACCGTCATCTTGTCCCGCAAAAAATGAGACCCTACCTAAGACAATCGCCATAAAGATAAAAAAATATGGCTCTCAGAAAATGGTAACTCAAAAAAATATTTTATTTTGTTCAAAAATGCATCTAATGTGTAAAACTTTAAAAAAATAAAAATGTCAGACATATTGGGTATCGCCGCATCTGTAACAACCTGCTCTATAAAAATATTACATGAGATGGCCCCCCAGGTGAATGCTGTAAAAAATTTTTTTAAAAAAACTATGCCAAAACTATGCCATTTTTTTCCCTCTTGCCTCACAAAAAGTGTAATTGCAGGCGATCAAAAAGGCGTATTTAACCCAAAATGGTACCAATCAAACCGTCATCTTGTCCCGCAAAAAATGAGACCCTACCTGAGACAATCGCCAGAAAAATAAAAAAAATATGTCTGTCAGAAAATGGCAACACAAAAAAAAGATTTTATTCTGTTCAAAAATAAATCTAATGTGTAAAATTTAACAAAAATAAAAATGATAGACATATTGGGTATCGCCGTGTCTGTAACAACCTGCTCTATAAAAATATCACATGATTTGCCCCCTCAGGTGAATGCTGTAAAAAAAAATTTAAAAAAATACTATGCCAAAACAGCTATTTTTTTTCACCTTCACTTATGTCTTATGTACCCCAAAATGGTACCAATGAAAACGTCACCTCATCCCGCAAAAAATGAGCCCCCACATAAGACAATAACTCAAAAAAATAAAAATCAATGGCTTCCGCAAACCAATCCATCAAAATCTGTGCTGCTAAATCCCTATGACACTCCTGCCATGTACCCCCACAGCAGTTTACCACCACATATGGGGTGTTGCCGTATTCAGGAGAAAATGGGGAACAAATTATGGAGTGCTTTTCTCCTGTTACCCCTTGTGAAAATGAAAAATTTGGGGCTAAAGCAACATTTTATTGGAAGAAATGAAACTTTTCATTTTCACAGCCAAGTGTTTCCAAATTCCGTAAAACGATTAGGGGGTCAAAGTGGCCAGTACCCCCCTTAATATATTTTTTGAAGGGTGTAGTTTCCAAAATGGGGTCACTTTTTGAGGGTTTCCACTGTAGGAGTACGTCAGGGTCTCTCAATTACAAAATGGTGCCTAAAAACCATTCTAGCAAAATCTACCTCCAAAATTCGTATGGCGCTCCTTTCCTTCTGACCATTGCCACAAAGACGTTTACCACCACATATGGGGTATTTCTGTAAACTGCAGAATCAGAGCAATGTATATTGAGGTTTAGTTTGCTGTTAACCCTTGCTGTGTTACAAGAAAAACATTATTAACATGAATAATCTACCACAAAAGTGAAATTTTGAAATTTCACCTCCATTTTCCTTTAATTCTTGTGGAACACGTCAAGGGTTAACAAAGTTTGTAACAGCAGTTTTTTTTATAATTTGAGGGGTGTAGTGTCATTTATGGGTGGTTTCTATTATGTAAGCACCTCAAAATCACTTTATATCTGAATTGGTGCTTAAAAAAATGGTTTTGGAAATTTTGTTGAAAATTTGAAAAATGGCTTCTAAACTTCTAAGCCTTCTAACGTCCTAAAAAAGTAAAATGACATTTATAAAATGATGCCAACATAAAGTAGACATATGGGGAATGTAAAATAATAACTATTTTTGGAGGTATTACTATGTATTTTGAAAGTAGAAAAATTGAAATTTGGAGATTAGCTAATTTTTCAAAATTTTTGGTAAATTTGGAATTTTTTTATAAATAAAAATGAAATATTTTGCCACAAATTTACTACTGTTGTGAAGCACAATATGTGACGAGAAAACAGTATCAGAATGGCTTGGATAAGTAAAAGCATTCAAAAGTTATTACCACATAAAGTGACACATGTCAGATTTGCAAAAAATGGCCTGGGCAGGAAGGCGAAAACAGGCCCGGGGTTGAATGGGTTAAAGCATAAATCCATCTAGATTCTTTCTGTCTAAGAAGTCTGTGTATGTTACCCCCTTGATAATACCTACACCTAAGTAGCTGACACACTATATGTGTAACAGAGGTGAGTCTTTATATGGTTAACTGGAACCACTGCTGCTATTTTGCAAAATAACTTCTGCTTGAGAGAACCTTGTCTCCCGCTGTTATGGTCCCCTGATGAGCCAGAAACTCAAAGGTGAAGCGCGTTGGGACTTGGGGATTTTATGTTTAATAATTCGCTGTACTGGGACTTAGGGGGGTTCCAGTATAACAACCCCCCCTGTTGTAGCCATTATTTGACCTTATGGAGATTTATCTAACCAGATGTTATTACCTTTGAATAGTTTTTCAATCATTGTGCACTCACGATTGTAATCGTGGTGACTCAGCATCATATGACTTACCTATGATTGGTTTATATGTAGATTTAGTTTTTTTTGGTGTGTATCTAGGTCCTCTTTTGTGGCGGTGTGCTCTTAGGATTACAGTGGTGGCGGCTTTCACTGTATCAGGGCCTTCACTGTATCAGGGCCTTCTCGGGGCGGCTATTCCGTTTGTAGGCAGGGCCCACTATAAAAGGGTCTAGAATAGGGAAAGAATTTCTTTCATCTCCATACATCCCTATATTTGAAAAGAGATTGGTGTCCTACTACGGAACTGGTTCTCCTTTTATTGTTTTGCTATTATTTTGGACGCTATATTGTTTTTAAGAGTATTAAATAAAGGCTATATTTTATTAATGGTGGTCCCTGTGATCTAGCAACTACATACACAATTATTGACATCTACTGTCTGATGGGTAATAGATCAGAGCTGTAAATTTGGTAGTGAAACAGTTAGGACACCGGCCATGTGTGTTCCGCATTTTGCGGACCGCACATGGCTGGCACTATAATAGAAATGCTTTTTCTTGTCTGTGGCTGCTGACAAGAATAGGACATGTTCTATTTTTTTTTGCAGGGCCATGGAACGAAAGTGCGGATGCAGAGAGCACACGGTGTGCTGTCCTCATTTTTTGCAGCCCCATTAAAAATGAATGGGTCCGCAAACGTTCCGCAAAATTGCGGAACAGATGCGGACCCATTTTACGGACGTGTGAACGGATCCTTACTGTGACAGGCAGGTCTCATACAGTATATGGACATGCGCATCTTCATGCAGGCCACCAACAGTCCTAGCTAATTCCTAGCTAAACCTAAAGAAAAGCATACAGCAGTCTTCAGTAAAGGAAATGGGCGTCATTACAGTGGGGTGCCTGCTGTCTGTTTCATACAGCAGACACCTGCAGCTCATGTCATTTGCGGACATTTAACCCTTCGGATACTGTGGTCAATCCTGACCACAACATCCAAGCGTGAAAAAACCCGGGAATGCTTCGGCTCCCTCCGGAGGTGATCAGAGATGCCAGAGTGTGTATGTGGCAGCCCCTATTATTGACAGGTTGACAGGAGGCTGCTGCATAGTGCTGAATGTAGTAGGGCTCCACAAAAAACTAGTAAAATTCTTATAGACTCCAATGCTAATTCATTTGTGTCTATGTGAAAAGCAATCTAAAGATTGTTTGTTTTAGTTCCCTAAAAAGAAAAAAATTAAATAAAAGTCAAAATGGATGATTCACCATTTTTGGCCACTTCATTTCATGCACTCATACAATAGATGCAAACATTTTATATATGTACTAAGCCCTCACTCTGATATGCTAAAAATCTGAGACTCAGCCAATATATTTTGATCAAAACACATCTGTACCCGCCTACCTGCACCAAGGTGGTCTCAGTCAGACAGGTCCTACTCAAAACGTACATGTGCTGTTTTGCATTGATATTCAGGAGAGCAGACGCTGCACATATGTATAGCATGTTGCTCCTAGTTACCTCTGTGTTCATCAAGCAACCAATGAGAGGAGGATCCCGCACAGCTATATGTACCACTTAATCAAGGTCGCCTGTTCATCAGAAGAGCATAAAAAAGAAAACGATGTATTATGAGCATACACCTTCACATAATCAGAATTTGGTCAGTAATTGATGAGTATTTGCAAGGCTAAAACAGGAATAGGTCCAAAACAGAGGTCAAATGTCATGAAAATATTTGCATGTCTTCTATGTTTTGCACCCACTCCTGCTTTCGGCTTCCAAATTGGGGATTGCTATTCTGCTTTTGAGGCTCAATGAGAGAGTGTTTTGCAGTGTAAGATGTCTTGCAGTTGGGTGAAAGACTTCAGGAATAGCTTTACAAGCAGATTAACCCTTAGAGTCCGCTGGGGCGATGCGGACACATGGCTCCAGCTCGCACGTGCGACGGACATCATGGCCGGCAAGCCTCTGCTGTTTCTAACAGCAGAGACTTGTGGATACTTACCGCCAATCTGCGGTTTCCTCTTCAGCAATTAGATGCCGTGATCACATGAGATCACGGCATCTAGTAGTGCAAAAAACCCGGAAGCGTTCGCTTCCGGGTGGTGTACAGGCGCCCCATGTGGTCAAATGGGGTGTCTGTACACGATCTGAAAGCTGTAAACCTCGCTGATGAGGTTTACAGCTTTCAAAGTGCAATTCTTAGTCTGGCCACCAGATGGCAGGCCAGGATAAGAAATGAGCAAATTGAGTTTTTATTCAATATTAAAAACTCCTGATTGCTCATAAAGAAAAAATAAAAACAAAATCTATTTGCTCATATTTGAGCTTTATAATAATCACAAATTTTTTTAAAAAAATGTTAAAAAATTATATAAAAAATAAATACCTAAGTAACAATAAATATAGACATCATGGGTATCACCGTGACCAAAAACGCCCGTACTTTTAAAATATAAAAAAAAAATTCCAATACGGCGAATTGTGTGGCGGAAACAAGCGGCCAAATGGCGTTTCGCTGTTTTTTGTCGCTTTTTTTAAAAAAAAAAAATTAAATAAAAAGTGATCATAAAAGTCCCCCACCCCAGAATGGTATCAATAAAAGCTTCAGATCAGCCCACAAAAAATGAGCCCCCATACAGCTCTGTACACATAAATATCAAAAAGTTATAGGGGTCAAGATATGACAACAAAAAAAAAGGCCAACTTATAATTATTTTATCACTATCAAAACGCGGGAAAAACTATACATATTAGGTATCGCCGGATTCGTACTGACCAGAATGAAAGTAACTGGTCAGTTTTAATGAACATCGAACGCTGTAAATAAAAAACCCATAGAACTGTAGCGGAATAGCATTTTCTTTGCAATTTCACCCGATTTGGAATTTTTTTCCCGCTTCCCACTACACCATATGCAATATTAAATGGTGGTGTTGGAAAGTACAACTTGTCCTGCAAAAAACAAGCCCTCATACAGCTATGTGAACAGAAAAATAAAACAGTTATGGCTGTTTGAAGGCAGGGAGCGCAAAATTAAAACGCAAAGCCGAAAAAACCTCCGGGACTGAAAGGGTTAATACATAACGATATCCAGTGAGCCTTAGAAGCAGCTGATTGACATTGTAAGCTCTAACTTAATCTATGATCTACAAGTACACCCAAATCCTTCCCACAAGTGACTCTCCCAGTATTACTTCCACTAGGACATATGATGTACGTAGATTATTACTACCCAGATGCATAACTTTACATTTATCCACATTGAACCTCATTTGCCAAGTTGATACCCAAACACTAAGGGGGTCATTTATCAAACTGGTGTAAAGTAAAACTGACTTAGTTGCCCATAGCAACCAATCAGATTCCACCTTCCATTTTTGAAAGGAGCTGTCAAAAATGAAAGGTGGATTTTGATTGATTGCTATGGGCAACTAAGCCAGTGTCATCTGCAAAAATAGAAAAGGTGCTATTAATCTCATCCTCAATATAATTTATAAATAAATGAAATAATAGGGGCCCCTGCACTGAACCTTGGGTTACACCACTTATAACCTGGGGCCATTCAGAGTAGGAATAATTAAAAACAACTCTCTGGACACAGTCCTTCATTCAGTTTTCAATCCAATTACAAACTATACTTTCCAGGCCTATAGACCCTATTTTACCTATTAAACGTCTATGAGGGACAGTGTTCAATGCCTTCGCAAAATCCAAGAACACCATATTCACAGCCATCCCTCTGTCCAGGCTTCTTGTCACAGTTACCTGTCAACAGTTACCTGTCAACAGCCATTCTAAGCTGAATATACCTGCACTCGCCAGATCGCAGCTGTTACACAGTTTAAGGCCTGGCAAGTACCGGCTTGGCAGACTGTCTTGGAATTCCTGGTTCTGTTGACTCCAGGGTTGTTGAACCAGGGTGTGACTGCCTAATTGTATGTACAGAGCTAAAAAAGACTATTTAGTAACTCTGCCATCTCCTTATCTTCAATTCCTCCCTACCCCCTTACCATTATTTAGGGGACCTATCTGCTCTGACCTTGTTTTTTTAGCATTTGAATATTTAAAGAATTTTTGGAGATTTGTTTTGCTCTCTTTTTCCACCTGCTGTTCATTTAGTATTTTTGCAGATTTTATCTCTTTTATTACAGATTTTATTAAGCATAGTAACATAGTTTATAAGGCCCAAAAAAGACATCTGTACATCCAGTTTGGCCTGTTTTCCTACAAGTTGATCCAAAGGAAGGCAAAAAAAACCCCTGTGAGGTAGAAGCCAATTTCCCCCACTTTAGGGGAAAAAATTGCTTCCCGACTCCAATCAGACAATCAGAATAACTCCCTGGATCAACTTTCCTCCAGGCGCAGACGATGTCCCCTCATCACAGTCACAGTCCTGGGGATAAATAGATCATGGGAGAGATCTCTGTACTGACCCCTGATATACTTATACAAAGTTATTAGATCTCCCCTCAGTCGTGTTTTTTCTAAAGTAAATAACCCTAATTTTCATAATCTTTTAGGGTACTGTAGTCCACACATTCCAGTTATTACTTTAGTTGCCCTCCTCTGAACCCTCTCCAGCTCTGCTATGTCTTCCGTGTTCACAGGAGCCCAGAACTGTACACAGCACTCCATGTGTGGTCTGACTAGTGATTTGTAAAGTGGCAGGACTATGTTCTCATCACGGGCATCTATGCCCCTTTTGATGCAACCCATTATCTTATTGGCCTTGGCAGCAGCTGTTCACTAAAATTCCTAGGTCTTTTCTATGTCAGAGTTACCCAATGTTTTACCATTCAGTATGTACTAGTGACTTGCATTATTCCTTCCCATATGCATAACCTTAAATTTGTCAGTGTTAAACCTCATCTGCCACTTCTCTGCCCAAACCTCCAGTCTATCCAAATCCATCTATAGCAGTATACTGTCCTCTTTTGTGTTAATTACTTTACACAGTTTAGTGTCATCTGCAAAAATTGATATTTTACTCTGCAAGCCTTCTACAAGATCATTAACAAATATATTGAAGAGAACAGGGCCTAATACTGACCCTTGTGGTACCCCACTAGTGACAGTGACCCAATCTGAGTATGTACCGTTAATAACCACCATTTGTATTCTATCACTGAGCCAGTTACGTACCCACATACAGACATTTTCTCCCAGTCCAAGCGTTCTCATTTTATATACTAACCTTTTATGTGGTACCGTGTCAAATGCTTTGGAGAAGTCCAGATATATGACATCCATTGATTCTCCACGGTGAAGTATAGAACTTACCTCCTCATAGAAACTGATTAAATTGGTTTGACATGACGATCCTTCATGAAGCCATGCTGATATGGAGTTATTTGCTTATTTTCATTGAGGTACTCCAAGATAGTATCTCTTAGAAAACCTTCAAACAGTTCACCCATGACAGATGTTAAACTTACTGGCCTATATTTCCTGGGCTCTGTTTTTGGATCCTTTTTAAATATTGGCACCACATTTGCTATGCGCCAATCCTTTGGAACACTCCCTGTCAGTATAGAGTCCTTAAATATCAAAAATAAGGGTCTGGCGATGACATTCTCTTAGTATACGGGGGTGTATGCCATCTGGTCCTGGCGATTTGTCTATTTAGACGTCGCTGTACTTCTTCCTGGGTCAGACAGGGCACTTTTAAAGGGGAATTTAGTTTTATATTCTGCATTTCATATGACAGTTTATTTTCCTCAGTAAATACAGTGGAGAAAAAAATATTTAGTAGCTTTGCTTTCTCCTCATCGCTCTCTGCAACTCCCCCCTCATTACTCTGTAAGGGGCCGACACCTTCAGGTTTATACTTTTTACCATTTATATAATTAAAGAATATTTTAGGGTTAGTTTTACTCTTTGGCGATTAATCTCTCGGTCTCTAGTTTGGCTGCTTTTATTTGTCTTTTACATGTTCTATTTTTTTCCTTATAGTTTTTCAATGCTTCCTCGCCACCCTACTGTTTTAGTGATTTAAATGCTTTCTTTTTGTCATTTATTGCTTTCTTTCCAATTCTATTTATCCACATTGGTTTTTTCTTGTTCCTTAACCTTTTATTCCCATAAGGTATGTACATCTCACAATTAGATATTAGTATGCTTTTAAAAATATCCCATTTTGTGGCTGTATTTTTATTTTTGAGGACTTTGTCCTAGTTAGTTAGGCCTATGGCCTCTCTTACTTGGCTAAATTTAGCTTTTTTGAAGTTTGGTATTTTTGTTCCTCCCTGAAGAAACACAGTTTTGAATGATAATTTGAAGGGTATTATTTTATGGTCACTCTTTCCCAGGTGCCCCCCAACCTGCACATCTGTTGTTCGGTCTAGTCTATTGGTTAATACTAAGTCCAGTATGGACGTCCCTCTAGTCGGGTCCTGAACCAGTTGGGAAAGGTAATTGTCTTTGGTTATTGCCAATAACCTGTTTCCTTTATGAGATATACAGGTTTCAGTTTCCCAGTCTATATCTGGGTAGTTGAAATCCCCCATAATAATGACCTCATTATGATTTGCCGCCTCGTCTATTTCGTTTAGAAGTAGATTTTCTGTGGACTCTGGTATATTGGGTGGTTTATAATAAACTTCTATTAGAATTTTATTATTGTTTTTGGCTCCATTTATTTCTACCCACAGTGACTCCTTCATGTCCCTCACTTATATCTTCCCGGAGTGTAGGCTTTAGACAGGACTTTACATAAAGGCAGACCCCTCCCCCTCTACAGTTTGGGTGACCCTTTCTAAACAGACTGTAACCCTGTATGTTAACTGCCCAGTGATAGCTATCATCCAGCCATGTCTCAGTTACTCCCACTATGTCATAGTCCTCCTCACACATCACTAATTCCAGTTCACCAGTTTTTTTAGTTAGGCTTCTGGCATTAGTGTACATACAGTTAAGAGGTTTATGTATATTTTTTACCCTACACCTTTCCTTCTGAACTGTTCTAGTTCCTCATTCCATTCCTCCCCCAGTTCCATTACCTTGCCCCAGGTCTCTATCTGCACTACCTTGCCCTCCTATAATGTAATTACCCTCCCCCCAGTCCCTAGTTTAAACACTCCTCCAGCCTACTAGCTATCTTCTCCCCCAAAACAGCTGCCCCTTGCCCATTGAGGTGCAGCTCATCCCTATGGTAGAGCCTGTAGCCAACAAAGAAGTCAGCCCAGTTCTTCAAGAACCCAAATCCCTCCTTCCTACACCAGTTCTTGAGCCACTTGTTTACCTCCCTAATCTCCAGCTGCCTTTCTTGTGTGGCTCGTGGTACAGGCAGTATTTTGGAAAACACTGCCTTTGAGGTCCTTGCCCTAAGCTTATGCCCTAAATCCCTAAAATCATTTTTAAGGACGCTCCACCTACCTCTAACTTTGTCATTGATTCCGATATGGACCATGACTGCTGGATCTTCTCCTTTGTAAATTTCAAAGGCTACAGCTGGTACCTCAGATCTTTATTTTTAAACGCCCTTTGTGTCATTTATTGCCCTTTTTACAGAAGCTGTAAGCCATGTGGAGTTTAATTTTAGCCATTTATACCTGTTACCTACAGGAATACATTTTTCAGGCCTACAGGAATACATTTTTCTGTGTAATTACCCAATGCCGATTTAAACCTTGCCCATTTATCCCCAGTATTATGTTGCAGTAGCTACTCCCATGCCATGAAATGCTGCCCTCAACCCGGGAAAATTGGCCTTTTTAAAATTCTGTGTTTATGCTATCCCACCCAGAGTTTGCTTTTTATATTTCAGAGGGAATATTATTATTTTGTGATCATTATTACCTAGTGTTTCTCAAAAGTAACATTTCCAACAAGCTCTGTCTTGTTAGAAATTACTGGATTCAACAAAGTATTGCCCCTAATGTGATCTTTTACAAACTGGCCCATAAAGTGGTCCTGCAGCAAGTTAAGGAATCTTCTCCCCTTTGCAGTTAAGACAGGACCATGACCCCAGTCTGCCAAAAGGACAAGAATAGGACATATTCTATCTTTTTTGTAGACTGGCAGAATGGACATACAGATGTGGACAGCACACTGTGAGTAGTCACATTTTTGCAGCCCCATTGAAATAAATAGATGTACATCTGATCTGCAAAAAAATGTGGATCGGATGCAGAAAAAATATATACGGTCATGCGCATGGGGCCTTAAGGTGACAAGATTCTGGTGGAGGTGGATTTCGATTCACAAAATGTCTCTATGACAAAGCTAGGCATGTGGACCACAGGGGGAGGTGTGATTGGTGGCTCCAAGTGTACAGTGGTTGAAGGGGCACACCCTTTCTTCCCCTCAGGGCACACCCTCATATTGGTGCCCTTGCAGGCTCTGACTGGGGCACAGGGAAACAGCTGAATCCCCCGGTGGACCCCGAGCAAGATGGGCCCCTAGTCCCCCAGCCCATGCAGTGGCACTTGATATGGCTGGCCTATGTTTGCATAAAAATGGTTAGATTATTTTGTAAACTATGCGGTTTGTTATACATGCATCCGGAGGCTGAGATGACTTGTAGGTAAAGACATAGGCCAGCCATTATCATTTTTCTCCAGGGACATGACTTCTAAAAGTCACTGCAGGGACTACTATCATCAGTCATCTCTTAGTATCTCACTGCTGCCTTCCACTATTTGAGCAGGTGATATTTGCATATAGCTGTACAGTGTGGCCCCAGAATGAATTTAACTGGTGGTCCCTAAGCGCGCTAGTCCGACACTGGGCCCTTGCCTGGTGGTGATAATGGTGCCCTCTTTGGTGTTGTGAGATTCAGAGGTGAAGGTAGCGATCCCTTTTGGTACAGGCAATGCAATGCTGGGTGAAAGTTAAAAAGGAGGCCCGTGTAAAGTTACAAATCCAACCAAGTCTTACACAAAAACTTGGCAAATCAAACTTGTGAGGATAAAGGGGAATTTATACGTTCCAGACAATCTGCCCATGTAAAAGTGAAATGATTGTTAGTGCAGGCACCTAAATTATCATTTCTGGACAGGACACTGTGCTACCTAAACAACGATCTGCTGCCCAGAAACAGGTGATCTCAATAGCAACAACTCGTCCTCAGTGGAGAGGATTACTGTACTGTATGTAAGCTTCACCTCCACTAACGAACATCCGACAATCTGCTGCTCGCCTGTGTGTGTAAATGCACATTTTTGCACAAGTTCAGTCTCTTCAAAGTATACACACAATCTTACCAAGGCTGTATATAGGAAAGCAGGCTATATAATAGACGTCTCTGAGACTCTCTTTATTAAATGGAGACAACTTTCCAAATTGACAAAAAGTGTGCAAGACTTCCACAATATTATACTGTAATTTCAAGTCCGCAGGGTGCAGAACTTAAACAGATAGCTGGTCCGGGTCTGAAGTGTGGCAGTCAACAAAGCAGTATACCCAGTCCACATGCAGAAAGGTCTTTTACCATAAACAAGCGATTACTTTACTGTCCACACACTGTGTGGTGTAGAACTTACAGATAGCTGGTCTGGCTCTGAAGTGTGGCAGGCACCAAAGCATTATACCCAGTCCACATGCAGTAAGGTCTTTTGCCATAAACGAGCGATTACCTTAATGTCCATGCAATCTCCTTATGGTCCTCAACAGTCTGTAGAAATTAATTACTTCTTTCTCTGAGGTTTGTTCTCAGCATGCAGGGATGGATGGTCCTGTAGTAGACCTTACATTGTACAGGCACATGTAGCTTCTCACATTTTTGCTGCCAACTCCTACTGAGTCAGGCAAGAAAACAAAGCTCTTGGAATCACAGACATGACATAAAAAACCACATTAACCCTCAATGGTACTGTAGATATTAACCATTTTAGCAATAAATTAGCTTTTTAGCAGTGATCCACTGTGACACTGTACACATACATTAGAACATTATTGCATATTTCTACTGATAATTCTCAGGTATTGCCACATATGTTGGATCCAGTGCAGATTTCTGCCATATGTGACCATACTAACATGCCTTGCCAAAAGGGTTAATATCCCCAGCGT
Source organism: Rhinella marina (assembly GCA_900303285.1). Taxonomy (NCBI): domain Eukaryota; kingdom Metazoa; phylum Chordata; class Amphibia; order Anura; family Bufonidae; genus Rhinella; species Rhinella marina. Next base: position 207,827 of record ONZH01019547.1, read on the forward strand.
GTGTCCCCAAAATCTGCAGTTGCAAAATTCACACATAAATGCATACATTCCGCAGAAATTTGCTGCATAAATTGACAGCTTGTCAAGTTAAGTAATGTGCAGATTCTGGTGCGGACACTGTCAGCAGGGTATGGATAGAATTTTTAAACACAAATAGATTTTTCACACACAACTTTGCGACAGAAAATCCTGTTTATGCCACTTCTGTCGTTAGCCTTTATAGCCTATATTTCTGTGGTTCAAAATTTATTTTCAAAACTTCCCATAGTTGCGATATTAATACAATATTTCCTTTTATCTTCCTTCTTAGGTGTGATCTTTGGTTCTCTCTTTGGCTGTCTCCTTCGATTGCTTCCTCCTCTAGATGGAAATATTCTCATCCTAATCTCCTTTCCAGGGGATATTCTCATGCGGATGTTGAAGATGTTAATTTTACCGCTAATTATCTCCAGCTTGATTTCTGGTAAGAGATTTTATAGAAGCACAAAGCAATTTTATTTTCTAGGAAAGTCCATCAACTGTATTAACTTACATGGACTAACGCGTGGTGGGTTCCTGGTACCTGCAGACCCACTATGAGCATTTCAGGTGTAGCAATTAATTTAATGAGTATGGCACCCTTGGCGGTAATTGGGGGAAATTTTTGTAAAATTTCCAATATAAGTATAAAACGTGGGACAGCGCAGTGTGTTTTTAAACATGCTATTTGGTAACACCATGTGTTTATCCACAGCTATATATGTCAGTGTCACTCAGATATTATTTGCTATTGCTGTAATTATGTTAAAGAGCTTAAAAGGGAGATGGGGGGTTGAAGAGAGCAAAAAATTAAAAAAATTGAAAAAAAGAAAATGACAGAAAAAAAATCAGAGTCCTTGGAAACCTCAGAGTGTCATGCCAATTTTCAATCAAATTGACAGCCAGGCTATCAGTCAAGAAGTAAATGAAGGGGCTGGCAGTGAAAGCAGGAGTAAGTGTGCACAAATTGGCTAGGGCCTGCCCTCTGTGGACTTACCTGATCATTTGCCTATAACTAAAAGTACTTTTTCTTCAAAATGAAGCAATGGATTGCTAAGTGAAAGGTGTTGTTACATTCAGCTCAGCTAGCCCTACAGAGTATGTCATGTATCAAAATTGGTGCAAAGGGAATCTGGCTTAGTTGCCCAGAGCACACAATCAGATTTCACCTTTAGTTCTTTAGAGCTCCTTTGAAAAATTAATTACTCAATTTGGTAACATGGGCAATCTATGAGAAATCTTCCCCTGGGCCTGGTTTAACAGTCTGTTTCCTGATAACAACCTCCCTTAACAGCTTGATACATTTGGTGAAGAAAAGGAAAAGTCAAAATATACCATGTGTACCACATGTTAAAGGGGTTGTCCCACGAAAAATATTCTACATTTTTCAACCAGCACCTGGATCTGAATACTTCTGTAATTCTGTATGTAGTTAAAAATGTTGTATAGCCCCAAAATTATTCAATAAAATGTATCTGTAGTATGCCACCTGCTGTTTGCTCTTTTTCTAAATTCTCTGTCCAGCTCACTGGCAACAGCTACAGCAGACAGGGCGCATCCCCGTGAGAAAGTACACACATTTGAACTGCCAGCTTGATATAAATCTAGCACAGCAATTGCAGCAATAAATGGGGAGATCTCCGGATCTGGGTGAGGTACAGGACTGGTTCTAAGTTTGTTAGAAAGAGGGTGTTACATACTATATGATGTCTGGTTTTCATTTTTTTACATTACTCGTGTGATAACCCCTTCAACTTTAACTTGCACAGTTTGGAAATTATCCAGTTAAACATTAACCTACTGAGTACAAGAGTCAAGTTAATTTTCTTTATTAAGTTCAGTCATGGGAAAACACTGTCAAACGTTCAATTCTAAGGCTAAAAATTACTTAACAGGTACATGTGACAACATTCAGTGTGATCTACCAGCAGCATGTTTTAGAGCAAGAGCAGATTGATATATAGGGGGGAGATGTATCAAAACTAGTGCAAAGGAATACAGGCTTAGGCCCCTTTCACACGAGCGTGTCCGGATTTGGTCCAGATGCGTTCAGGAAAATCCGCACGCATCCGCACCAAATCCGCACGCAATTGCAGTCAGTTTTGACTGCGATTGCGTATGTTCTTTCAGTTTTTTCCGCGCGGGTGCGAAGCGTTTTGATGCGTTTATCACGTGCGTGCGAAAAAACTTGTGTGCGGATGCAATGCGATTTTCACGCAGACCCATTCACTTCAATGGGGCCAGTTCTGTGTGAAAAACGCAGAATATAGAACATGCTGCGTTTTTCCCGCAACGCAGAAGTGATGCGTGAAAAAAAACGTTCATGTGAAAAGCCCCATTAAAATGAATGGGTCAGGATTCAGTGCGGGTGCAATGCGTTCGCATCACGCATTGCACCCGCGCGGAAATCTCGCCCGTGTGAAAGGGGCCTTAATTGTCCATAGTAACCAATCAGATTAGTCCTTTCATTTTCCTAAGCAACTCTGAAAAATGAAAGATGGAATTTGATTGGTTGCTATGGCACCCAAGCCAGTTTACCTTTGCCCCAATTTTGATAAATTTTCCCCGTGGTTCTGTGAAAAAAACAATTCAGTTGAACTTATCATTTATTTATTAATTTAAATCTATGCTAATTCTGGATTTAGGAGAAGTGGCGTGCCTAAGATGTTTGGCACCCGGTGTGTGTCCTTTCTCTGTACCCCCTCACAGTAGTAGTACCCTCATTGTGCCCCCCTCACAGTAGTTATGCCCATATTGTACCCTCACGGTAGTTATGCCCACACTCTACAACTTTCACAATAGTTATTCCCATATTGTGCCACCTTCACAGCAGTTATGCCATCATTGTGCCCCCTCACAGTAGTAATGCCTTCTCTGTGCCCTTTCACATTAGTAATGCTCTCTGTGTCTGTGCCCCTTCAGAGTAGTTATGCCTTCACTGTGCCCTCATAACAGTAGTAATACCCTCTGTGCCCTTCACAGTAGTAATGCCCATTCTGCCCCCTTCACAGTAATAATGCCTACACTGTGCCCCATAAGAGCCCACTCCCTTCCCAAGAGTATTGCCCTCTGTGCCCCCTTCACATTAGTAATTCCCTCTGTGCTCCCTTCATAGTAGTAATGCCAATTTTGCCCCATTCATAGTAATAATGCCCATTGTGTCCCATTAATAGTAATAATACCCACTGTGCCACCTCTATAGTAGTAATACCCATTATGCCCCATCCACTGTAGTAATGCCCTCTGTGCCCCCTTTATAGTAGTAATGCCCTCTGTGCCCCCTTTATAGTAGTAATGCCCTTTGTGCCCCTTCACAGTAGTAAAGCTCTCTGTACCCCTTTGTAGTACAAATGCCTTCTGTGCCTCCTTAATAGTAGTAATGCCCTCTGTGCCCCCTTTATAGTAGTAATGCCCTCTGTGTCCCCTTCACAGTAATAAAACCCTCTGTGCCCCCTCTATGTTAAAAAAACCACACAGCACCTACTCACCTTGTCCTGTTCCTGAAGTCCTCTCTTCTCTGCATACACAGATCGCTCTTCAGCACTGTGTGGGAGGAGCTTAGGCAGATTTACGGGCTGCTAGCTCCTCCCACACATGCCAACAGCGCAATCTGTGCCTACAGGCTGAATGGTGGAGCAGGGAGAAGTCTTTCTGCTTCACCATTCAGTGCGAGAGACATGGAGCGCGGGGAGCTGAGTGACAGGACCACAGTTCCAGGTGCTCCAGCAATGAGCGCTTCCATCTGTATTGATGGAAGTGCTCATTGCTTCTGGGCTCTGGCACCCCTCTGAGAGCAGGCACATAGTGCTGACCGCCCCTTCCCTTAGGAGTCCAATGTGCGATGCTACTGTGCGATTGACAATTTCTTAGACTACCCTATGCTTAGTGTGTATTGGTAGTCTGAAACACACCCCTCTGTTCATCCAGCTCTGACATCAGCAGTGTGTTTCCAACTACCATAGCACATGGTGCATAGTGCAATTGGAGAAGCTGGCAGCCATTTTGTCTTAATGAAGAAGGTATATGGATGTGACAGAAATATATAAAAGGAGGGGACCAGGTATTTTAAAATTGCTTTTAATCACTTTAATTCCTTTTTGTCACGTTTAGGGTATGTTTACACATGGCACATATGCTGCAGACTTTCTGCCATAGAATATCTGAAGTGTATTTCAGTACCAGCAGAGAGGATGAGAGTTTACAAATCTCATCCAATCTCTGCGGATAAAATTAAGTTTTCATTATGTTTTCTAGTTTGGACAACCCCTTTACTTACAAGGATCCTTAGTCACCACATTTAGTTGAGTGGCCACGCTACTACACCATGATCTTTGGTCAGGTAATTGATGTCACAGCCAAGATTATGTAGCCACAGCCTAAAAAATAGTGCTGCATGGGGTCAGATAGGTTCTGCTGGTGTCCACCACATGACAGATCAGGCAAGCCATTGTAGTGAATAAAAAAATGAATAAAAAAGTTTGTCTCAGTCCCCTTTTGCAGTAGTACCATATGGACACTTTCAGGGTTGCTCTGAAAGTGCTCGAAATATAGTCTCAACAGAAAAGGAAGATATATTTCTAGTTACAAATTTGTTAAGCAGGAGCATGAACTGGAGTCATTCGAGTTATTATCCAAAGTATTTACTGGATCCTATGAAAATAAAAATATATCAGCCTGGTCATGTTCAAGTAGCTTTACTATTTAGAGGCTTCCATGTTAGTATCAAACTGAGCTTCCAGTAGAACTTCCCATATGAAATGACAGGACCCCTGCCAGGTTGAAATGTTAGAAAGGATATCCATTGATCTTATCCTTCTATTAACATGATGAAGAAGATACCAGGATTCATCATCTAGGGGACTTTTTTACTGCCTCAGAGGTCCAGTTGCCGTTGATTTTTTTTTTGTTTACTATACTGTACAACAATTGAAAATAGGATATGCACTGTTAGTTGACTAATGAAGTATGCATGCTGAGGTAACATAGCATTGTGGCCCATAGCATAGTCTGAATGACTCATTAGTAAGACTTTTTGGTACCAAGATTGCCACTAACTAGCTTATTACACCATTAGTCACATGCTTGTAAAGTTGTTTGGTCTACAAATTTCATTTCCTGCCATATCTATGTGTTTAGTTCCATCAGTTTGTGAGAAAGTTTTATACTTTGGGATTGGTCTAATATGATCTTTTTTTCCTTTTTAGTCCACATATAGGAACAGTGCTTTATAAGTATATTTAAACCAAGCTGTGCCCTACCCCTACTGTGGGTTGTGCTGTAGCCAATATGCAAGTGTTATATTGTGGTCACCTTCCCCCAGTGAGATATATGTTAGTAGGGTCTGCACAATGGCTTGGGTGGCTAGGACACGTTGGTAAACCAAGGCACAAACCAATACATACTGGCAGCTTAAAAGGTCTCGGCTTAACTAAACCATGATTGGTGGCATAATAAAATAGAGCTTTTTGCATCCTGGGAAGACTCGTGATTTTTTTAAGGATCCTATGATGTTTGTGATATAATCATTTTATGAAATACTTTCCATCAACAGGTTTGGCTGGCCTTGATGCAAAGTCTAGTGGAAGAATGGGCACACGTGCAATGGTCTATTATATGTCCACTACCATCTTAGCAGCTTTACTTGGAGTCATTCTCGTTCTATCCATTCACCCTGGCAATCCCAAGCTGAAGAAGCAAGTCAGCATATCGACCAAAAATGAAGAAGTGTCCAGTATTGATGCATTTTTGGATCTTATCCGTAACCTCTTTCCAGAGAACTTAGTTCAAGCCTGTTTTCAACAGGTACGACTAATTATAACAAATGTATTTTATAGTATATATAAATCATGTAGGGTGTAAACCATACATGCAATAAGTAACATACAATACAACTGCTACAGAGCTCTTTGTCGGCTGCCTGGCATACGCCTTCCATAATGAGAACAGCTTCTTAGTCATTCACTCACATGGGTTGTGTCTATCTATCAAGCTGTTCAAATCATCCACCTGGCTCCTTCTTGCTATGACATGCCAGATGTTTTTTGCAAAAGTTAGGTTATGTAATATTAAATCAGATTATGTGTTTGTTTGGCAAACAACTTCTTTTTTCCAAGGAAAAGAAATGAAAAATGAGAATATATTGACCATAGAAACAAGTCTAGTGAGGATACAGATGGACTGCATTTAGACAGGCAACTATTAGATCTTATTATCATTATTATTATAAACTAAAGGGGGGGTCATTTTTTATTTAAGGTTGTTTTTATGTCAGTTTTAAGTCTGGCTTTGCTTTGTGTGCCTGCACCAAATTTATGAACTGGTGCAGCTAAAAATATATATTTGGTGTGAGTGTAATGTGGCTTACACTATTAGATAACTAACTGATTTCATAAATGACCCCCTAAATGTATAGAATACATACAAAAATCTTGACTTCTTTCTTCTAAAAACAGGACCACATCTGTCCACAGATTTTGTGAGGTATAGCACATTAGCTCCATTAATTCCAATGCAGCTGAACTGCAATGCTAGATGCAACCCATGGATTGGTAGCTATGGAGCTGTTTTTGTTAGGCTACTTTCACACTTGCGTTGTAAGGATCCGTTTGTGAGATCCGTCACAGGCTCTCATAAATGGTCTGAAACAGATCAGTTTTGTCCTAATTAGAGATGAGCGAACGTGCTCGTAACGAGCACTGTACCACTCGGCTCCCCTGCGCTCTCATGGGCGCAGGCAGCCGCTTCCGTCGGGTGAGGAGGACGGAAGCGGCTGCCTGCGCCCATGTGAGCGCAGGGGAGCCGAGCGGTACAGTGCTCGTTACGAGCATGTTCGCTCATCTCTAGTCCTAATGCATTCTGAATGGAAAAGGATCCGTTCAGAATGCATCAGTTTTGCTTCAGTTTGCTTCAGTTCAGTCAGCATTCCGTTTTGGAGGCGGACACTAAAACGCTACTTGCTGCATTTTGGTGTCCACATGAAGAAACTGATCCAAACTGATCCGTCATGACTCACAATGTAAGTCAATGGGCATGGAACCGTTTTCTCAGACATAATAGAAAACGGATCCGTTCTCCATTGACTTTCAATGGAGTTCATGACGAACCCGTCTTGGCTATTTAAAAGATAATACAACCGGATCCGTTCAGAACGGATCCGGTTGTATTATCATGACGGATCCGTTTTTGCTGATCCATGACGGATCCAGCAAAAACGTTAGTGTGAAAATAGCCTTACAAAGTTGTCATGTTTTTCGGACGATAGTCATCTGTGATCCTGGAATGCACATTGTCTGCCCAAAAGAATGATGTATGTTATGCCTATAATAATATACCGTAAGTCTACATTGGGTTGGGTGAAGTATGTGTTGATATTAAGAAAGAACATGAAACTAAACAATAGCATTTTAAACTACAGTATATCTGCCCAAAATGTCAAATTGGTGATCTTTTTGTAAATCAAATTAGAGCAGTTGCCAAAATATTGGAATTATGTTTCCTTTATTTACAAAGATATTGTCATTGTTCTGTTCAGTTGCAGCAGCCATTTCTTATCCAGATGACAATATAATATATTTAGCAGGTACATACTGACTATTCAGATATTAGAGCCATTTCCAAAGGCCCATAGTCAGAAAGGATCCATGACTTCAATGTCAGTTATAACATTCTTTAAAGTTTTAGAGCAGGGCCTGAAGAGCACAGCGCATATGAAGCTGGTAATACTCAAGTATATTATGACTAAAGTGCTTGTATGGCCACTATTTCAACTTTTCCTAAAATGCCATAAATCACACACAGGGCTTTGGCAGGGAGACACAGAGCACACAGTGGTGCTTGAAAGTTTGTGAACCCTTCAGAATTTTTATGTTTCTGCAAAGTTATATTATAACGATTGTTATACAGTTATATTTCTACATAAATTTGACCTAAAACTACATTAGATTTTTACAAAAGTCCTAGAAGTACATAAACATAGCCAAATCATACAAACGAGTCAAAAATATTCGACTTGCTTTTCTATTTATTGAGGTAATTGATCCAATATCACATATCTGTTAGTGGCAAAAGTATGTGAACCTTTAAGATTAGCAGATAATTTGAAGGTGAGATTAGGGTAAGGTGTGAGAGTGGGTGACCTGTTTCATTTAAAAAAACAAAACAAAAACAAAGCCTGATCTTCACAACACATATGTAAGCTTATCATGGTATGAACAAAGGAGATTTCTGAGGGCCTCAGAAAAGGACTTGAAAAGGTTAGATAGCCATCTGTAATGAGTTTGGACTTCTCCATTCCACAATCATACAGATTATGTGCAAACTGAGGAAATTCAAGACAATAATTACCCTCCCCAGGAGTGTTCGACAGAGATCACATCAAGAGCAAGGTGTATAAATGTCAGCAAGGTCACCAAATAACCAAAAGCAACCTCTTAACAGCTAAAGGCTTTTTTCACATTAGCTTCTGTTAATGTTCATGAGTTCATCATCATTAGGACACTGAACAAGAATGGTGTGCATGGCAAGTAGAAAGCCTCTACTTTACAAAAAAACATTGCTGCCTGTCTGCAGTTTGCTAAAGATCAACTGGACAAATCAGAAGGCTATTAGGACAATATTTTGTGGACAGATGGGACCAAAATAAAACTCTTTGGTTTAAATTAGAAGTGTCAAGTCTGGAAAAAGGAATACACAGCAATCCTGCATAAAAACCTAATTTGTGGTTCATTTGTGAAACATGGTAAAGGTAGTATTGTGGTTTGAGCCTGTTTTGCTGCATCTGGCCAGGATGGCTTGCATTCGTTGATGGAAAAATGTATGCATTCGTTGATGGAAAAATTTAACCAGCAAATTTTAAAGGAAAATGTCAGGACATCTGTCTTTGAGCTGAATATCAAGAGAATGTGGGTCATGCAGCAAGACAATGACCCTAAGCACACACAAAAAAAAACAAAGAATGCTTAAAGAGGAATAAAGATAAAGTTTTTCAATGGCAAAGTCCTTACTTTAATCCAATAGAAATTCTGTGGAAGTATCGGAAGTACCGGAAGTGAGCAGTTAATGGGAGGAAATCCACTAAAATAAAGCTATTGAAGCTATCTGGGCTAATTTCAATGTGCAGGACTAATCAACATTTACCAGAAACATTTAGTTGCAGTTATTGCTGCACAAGAGGGTTACATCAGATACTGAAAGCAAAGGTTTATATACTTTTGCCACTAACAGACGTGATATTGGATTATTTGCTCAATAAATGAATGACCAAGACAAATATTTTTGACTCATTTGTTTGATTTGGTTATCTTAATCTACAGGTACTCTTATCAAAGAGATATTTCTGACTAAGTAATAAAAAAAACAAAGTAGTAGAGAATCATTGCATTGCAATCTACATTAGTTATTTTAACTAGTTTTAAAAGGAGAACAAACACTTAAACCATTTAAGTATTTCCTTATAGGATAAACTTTTTTTCTACTTTCAAAAACTTTCAGAGAAACTAACTTTCAGGGAAAAATCCATTTATCAATTTTCCACAAATTTGTTATGCCATAACACATCACAATTCATATGCACATGACTTTTGTAAATCCAACAATCCAAATTTTTTTCCCTAAAATATTAAGCGCTTCAGTCATATGTGTAACTAGAAGCCTCACTGCAAAATCTATAATTATCTATATACCTCCATTCTCAGACTCTAGGTCCAAGATGTGACTACTACTTTTAATCCCCTGTAGTTACACCCCTGGTTGGTGTTTTTTTTTTCCCCAGATACAAACGGTTTCAAAAAAAGTTCCAGCACCCCCTTCACCACTGGATCTAATCAGACCTATTAATGTTACGGGACTAACTGTCAATGGATCTCAATCAAATTCTTCTATAGCTGAAACTTCTGGGCCTGTCATGGTAACCCAAAAGAAGCTGGAGTTTAAGGGAGGGATGAACGTTCTTGGTAAGAGAAACTTTTATACAAAACAAAATTTTTATGCATAATTCATATGTGTGTGATAGTTCAAAAAAATCATAGAGGGAATCTGTCAGCAGTTTTGACTATGCTAAACTGCTGACAGCAGTGGGTAGAGACTGGGGCGGAACAATACAAACATGCCTTTTGTGGAGCTTTTGTTATCAGAAGTAGTGTGAATGTGAACTTTTATTCTACCAGGTTCTGCTCCTGCAAATGCTCTGAGTGGGCTTCACTGTGAAGAAATGAGCTGCACCATAGTTTTTCCCCTCTGCTCTGAGTGACAGCTGTAGCATCTAACCAGGGGAAGGACTCTGAAGCAGCTCTATGCAGAAGGTACTTAACAGTGAAGCTCTGCCCTGGGAACATGCAGGAGCAGAATCTGACAGAATAAAAGTTCATATTTACTCTACACCTGACAATAAAAACTCCTGCTATCCCCAGTCCCTACCTAGAGCTGTCAGCAGTTTAGCATGGTAAAAAATGCTGACAGAATCCCTTCTATACTATTTTAGGCTTCTTTGGTCTTAGATGCTGTCAGGGGACCTAAAGGAGGGTATATTTTAGAGGTGCAATTGTGGCCATACCAACACTGTTTGAAGGTTTTATACCAGATTGACTTAAAGGGGTTATCTAACCCCTAAAATGCCTCCCCTACTGCCTGGTCCCCTCACACTAATTGTACTTACCTTGCATGGCCGTCACTGCATCATCCATGTCGCGCGGATGAAAACATCCGGTGACGGGGCAGCCAATAGCAGGCCACAACGGGGACGAGTCTCCCTAGTGCCACGCACAATGTTATGGAGGCTCGTTCTGTTGCGGCCTGCTATTGTTTCCCCCCATCCCCCCCCCAATGCCAGATTTTTTGATCCATGCTACGGGGAAATGCAGCGGCGGCCGTGTGGGGGTGTCAGAAACGATGCAGGTGGGGGGGAGCAAGGTAACTACAATCAAAATATAGTCCTTAGAATAAAGAAAACTCAAAGAATCTAATGAATGAACTGAGAATAAAATTTGCTGATTTAGTATATTCTTTGCTTGTATTTGTGTTGCTGACCTCTGATTTTCATTCCACCTACTTAGGCCTCATTGGCTTCTTTATAGCATTTGGTATTTCCATGGGAAAGATGGGAGACCAGGCTAAGTTAATGGCTGATTTCTTTAATATACTCAACGAAATCATTATGAAGCTTGTCAACATGATTATGTGGTAAGATATATGTGTGGTTGTCTGGATTTGTTTCCTTGTGGTTTATTGAGTAACTCAATTATAAACCATGAAAGGGGGTAGAGTTAAGTAATTTATGGAATGTAACTTTTTGTTTGGGTTGAATGAGGTTATACAGAAATATGCTGTATAATGTAAAATAGACAATGTGAAACGTAAAATTAACATCTGCCATACACTCAATCTGTAGTCCATCTATCTGAATGGCTTCTTCACCACAGTATAAGGTCAGTTAGCACTGTTTTAGTTTAGCAAGGATTGGTATAAATGTTCTGCTGTGTTTTCTCATCAAGATTTCTTGGGAAATAATGGTATGAACTAGGTCAGATTTGGGGCCCACTGAAGATTGTATCATATCTGAGCCCAACATAAAGTCAATGTGCTCCAACAGAACTGTATATACAGTTCATTCTTAATGGATTTTAGAAAGTATGTAAATACATGTAAACTGAGTTTTCCATTAATTAGTCTTTATACCATACCTTGTTTTGACATACTGTATGCCAAGCAAGACCCAGTCAATGACTGTAAAGGCAAACTATGCAATAAATGAAAGGGGTGTCAACCCCAATAGCGTAAATGGGGTAGCTCAAAGTTAAATAGTAAGTAAAATAAATACAATACTCCTAATATATAGTAACATAAAAGAGCACAATAACCACCCAAAAATTATTATGTAAAGCACATCTAACAATAAGATTTCTTATAAAAATAACTCATTGCAGCTTCCAAACACATGTGCCATACAGAGGACAAATAACAATCTCATATATTGCTCAAATTATATGACCATATAATGCACAAATACTAGTGATAATTAATTTAAATAGTTTTCCCTTATGCTGTTTAGGTACTCACCACTTGGAATTGCATCTCTTATCTGTGGGAAGATTGCTGCCATCAAAGACCTAGAAACTGTGGCTCGACAGCTGGGAATGTACATGGTTACAGTAATTGTGGGCCTAGTAATTCATGGAGGCATGATTCTACCACTCATATTTTTCTCAATTACCAGGAAAAACCCATTTAAGTTCTATGGTGGTATATTTCAGGCCTGGATCACTGCCCTTGGCACAGCCTCTAGGTAAGTAACAAAATTCATAGTAACTGTCCTTTAATAAGATCGAAAAACGATCCAAGATTTTGCATCAGTGCACAAACATTTCTAAAATGGGAATCCTTTAGTACTATATAAACAACAAGACTTAAAAGGGTTGTCCAGCTTTTATCACAATGTTATTCATGCTCTGGACAGCTCTGTACATAACAAGTAGTATATCCCTGCTGGGTTTTGTGCTGCTTGGGGACAGAATACCACTAAGGCCAGTGATAACCCACAATGGTGTATGTGACCCCATCTGGAAGTTTACCCAGCAGGGCCTAAAAGGAGCAGGACCAGAGCATGGGGAGCAGGTGAGTGGCTTTTTTATGTTATGTACAACACTGCCTAGAGCAGTGGTTCTCAACTCCAGTCCTCGGGACCCACCTGCCAGTCAGGATTTAGGAATATCCCACAGAATGAATACCTGTGGTAAGTCCTGATGGATGGACGCTAATTATATCAGCTGGTCTAAACTAAGGAAATCCTGAAAACCTGACTGGCAGGTGGGTCCCGAGGACTGGAGTTGAGAACCACTGGCCTAGAGCATAGATAAAATTGTAATAGACGCTGGACAACCCCTTTTTAGAGGAACACTATTATATAGTTATATCTGACGGAGTGATGCATTACACAAGGATCTTTTTGTTCTTCTATTTTACAGTTGTACAAATATACACACACATACACGTGTATATATAAACCATCTATCTATATTTTATGTGCCAGCTAATGGTAATGTATTAAATTACTAGTCTTATAGACATCATAGACTAAATGCACTTGGCATCACTGGGCAAGCCCCATCACTGATGCTGATCTTCTATGACTATTCTATATGGAGCTATTACTCAGTTTGTTTTTCGCTATAGTTAGCAGTCACAAAAACAAAAGTATGGATGTGAGTGCTGCTGACATCAGACAAGGGTTGTCATGATACCAAAATTTTCGTTTTCGATACCATAAAAAAGTATTGTGATACTCAATACCACGCAAAAAAATACAACTGCCACTGCACCATCAATGAAGAGGAGGGGAGGGGACCCTGTGGCCACTGCCACTAATGTTTATAATACAGGGGGGTTGGGGGGGTGCACTGAGCCACCAATGAAGATAACTAATCTTTTAATACAAATACAGGAGGCGGGTGCTGGCGGCACAATCACATAGCCGGCACCCAACCTCTATGACAGGGAGCTGCGATCCGCGCAGTTAACCCCTCAGGTGCTGCACCAGTAGCGCATCCTAGTATCGGTAAAAGACAAATCCCGGTATAGAATTTATCCGGGTACAAAAGTATCGATTGGGTATCAATAATCCGATACCCGGTGCAACCCTACATCAGACAATAAAATGTGTAAGCAGGGCCGCCATCAGGCCAGTACTAGTGGTACTGCCTTCAGGGGCCTGGTGATCATGCTCTTTTAGGGGTCGCAGTTGTCACAGTTGCCCCCCTTGCCAGTGGCGCTGTATTTTTCCCTTTATAAGGCGCAGTGCATGTTATAAAGGGAATACTAGTGAGTGCTTCCGTTTTGGATGCGGGGGAATGAAGTGCTGTACTTACTTCTCCCTGCTTGTTCTTCTCTGGGCGCTGCACTGTTCTTGTCTGCCTACAGCATCAGGACGTAGTACTATGACCTGAAGCTGGAGGCGGTCAGGTGACTTTGCAGTGCAGGCCACGAGAAGACAAGAGAGCCAGGGAGACCACTGGACCTGGAGAGTGGCGGTGGAGCAGGAGAGGAAAGTTACTTTATTTATTTTAAAGTCTGATCTAAGGACTGATACATTGGGGGTCTTGTCTGAGGTCTGATATTGGGGAGTCTGAGAGGTCTAATGGGGTTCTGGTTTGAGGTCTTTTATGGGCGGGTCTGAGAGGTCTAATGAGGGTCTGGTCTGAGGTCTGATAAGGGGGGTCTGACATGCAGGTCTATTGTGGGTCTAATCTGAGGTCTGATATGGGAGGGTCTGACATGGAGGACTATTGGGGGTCTTATCTGAGGTCTGATATATGGGGGGTCTGATAGGTCTAATGAGGGTCTGGTCTGAAGTTTGATATGGGGGTTTCTGACATGGAGGTCTGATATAGGGGTCTGACATTAAGTTCTGATGTGGGGGGATCTGAGGTTTGATATGAGGGTCTGATCTGAGGATCTCATATGGGGGTCTGATCTGATCTGATATGGTCTAATCTGAAAGGTAAGGGGGTAGTTTTTGTACTGGCACATATTCTAAGGATATTTTTGTACTGCTACACATTAGAGGGTATTTTTCTACTGGCACACATTATAAGGAAAATTATTACTACTGGGGGGCTATGGGAAACATGATTACTAGTATGGGCACAATGGGGGTATTATTACTATTGGGGGTACCGTTAACACTATGTATTGTGGCAGCTAATTATTTCTATTGGTGGGACTTTGGGAAGCAGTATTACTGTGGGGAGCACCTGGCACAGCTTGGCACAATTATTTTTGGGGGACAATATGATTACACTATTAGTGTTGGACATTATTTGCCGGGTGCAGTTGGACCCCCACCGATCTTATATTAATGATCTATCCAGAGGATAGGTCACCAATAGTAAAGAGAGAACAAACCCTTTAACAATAGGACTGGAGGGAAGTGGTTAGGTTCAGAATTTGGCATCGGGGGGAGGGGGGTGTTTCAGTTTTTACCTCAGGCAGCAGAAAGGCTGGGTGCACCACTGCCCCTTGCCACAAAGCACTGAGGGGAGGAGGTGGGGGCCCTGAGGTGACCCCCAACAAGATACAGTGCCCCTAAGGTGACCCCCCCACATCCCTAAGGTGACTCCCCCACATCCCTGAGGTGACCTCCCCACAGGTCGAGGGGTGGAGCCTGGGCAGAGCCCCACAAAATCTACTTAGTAACATAACATAGTAACATAACATATATCTATAAGATCGAAAAAAGACATCTGTCCATCTAGTTCGGCCTGTTATCCTGCAAGTTGATCCAGAGGAGGAAAAAAAAACCCGTGTGAGGTAGGAACCAAATTTCCTGAATATTCTTTCCTGACTCCAATCAGGCAAATTCCTTCCTGACTCCATATCTAGTAACTATAACCTGTAATATTATTACACTCCAGAAATACATCCAGGCCCCTCTTGAACTGTTTTAGTGAACTTACCATCACCAACTCCTCAGGGAGAGAGTTCAATAGTCTGCACTGCTGCTTGTATGGGGCCCTGAAATTCCTGATGGTAGCCCTGTGTGTAAGTAAAGCTAGTTTTCCATAAGCAGCCCTTTTCTGGTATAGGAACAGAAAAAGAAAGAAAAAAATGGAAGTCCTGGATCCTGCATTTGCCAGACACCAATGGTGCCTGACTGATTTCATTGAATATAATGGTGTCCATCAGATTTCCATTACAGTTTCCATGATTGTGTCAGACAAAGTACTGCTTCATGCAAGTATGTTATCTGGAATCTTAGAAAGAGGATCCTGAAGGAACCTCCGCTACAGATGTGAACCTAGTACAACTTTATTAGCAAAGCAAATAAATTATAATGGCTGCATTTTTCAATATCAGACTGGTATCTTCCTCAGGCCATACAGATACAGAAAAAGTATGGTGTTCATATACAATGGCAAATTAGTGGTAATTAATGGTAATGAAGTGGGCAGAAACATCGGCAAAATGCATCAACATTTGACAAAAGGTACATTGAAAGCCAAAATACACCTGATAATAAAACATGTACAAAAGCCAATGTAACAGAAATACGTTGTAAATAAATAACAAGAGACAAGCACATTTGTTGGACTTACCACTGTTGGTATTAATAAGGGGCAGAGAGGAAGCAAGCAGGCAGTCAAGCTGCTTATATATCAAACCAAACAAAATTGGTAACTAAAGATAAGAGAGGAATAGGTTCCACAGACAGCTGGATGCAGAGCATTCAGATAAAGCGATTTAAAGGGAACCTGTCATCTCCGAAACACCCCCTGAACTAGAGTAAGTGTTGTATAGTGTAAGTGATGCTGAATCCGATTATGAAAGTTTTATCTTCATACTCACTTCCATTGCGACGCTGTGCTCCCACACACTTGCAGTAAAATGCACTCACTGGACTCTTCCATTATTTGAGTAAGCACTGGACTCTAGTGAGTACATTTTACAGCTGGTTTGTGGGAGCACAGTGTCAGAATGCAAGTGAGTACGAAGATAAAAATTACATATTTGGATTCAGCATCACTTACACTATACAACACTTACTCTAGTTCAGGGGGTGTTTCGGAGATGACAGGTTCCCTTTAAGGTTTCTCCAAATGGTCAAAAATTGGTATGATGCTCAGGTCTCATAGGACTTAGATTTTTTTATATTGCTTTGTTATTTATATTTATTATATGTAAATATTATATTATATTTTTTAAATTAATATTTGCGCTTTCTCTCCTCCCTATACTCTTTAAACCTCTTGATCACAATGACAGTGAATGATGTCAGAGTGACACTGACATAAATAGCTATGGGTAAATGCATGGTTGACGGTATTAGCAAACACCTTTTTAAAAACACACTGTGCCATCTCATGTGTTATGCTTTTTCAGGCTAGAAAGCTTCCAAAAATTGTCCCTTATCAGGAAAAGATGGTGTTTAAACACAAACAGTATTATCGTAAAAAGAAAAGTGGCTTGTTGGGACCAAGCGTCCAAATAGTATGTCTTACCATGGGCAGATCCCTATTTGTGTGTATACACACACACATGTAAATGTCATAGAAAAAAGTGGTTTATTCTGGTGATATGATGATGCCCCTTCACCTGACTCCCACGTGTGATTGGCTACATCATCACCTACAAATGTTTGGTCGCCACTTGTGTCACCTGTCTCTTGTGCAAGTTCCTGACCTCTTGCAACATGTGCTTCCACCCGACTGTCATCATCTGCAGTTTCACTCCTAAAGAAGTCTGCAGCTGACCTCTCCTCCAAGTCTGGATTGGCCTGTAACTGCAGACTGTTCTCACAAAGCTCATCATTGCTGTTAAGCAGACAGTGGCTATCATTATTTGGCTAGAAAAGCAGCAGCAAAAGCAACAGGCAGGCTCACCAACCACTGAAAGGAACGGCACTGCAGCTGACACTATTGATCCTACATGCATTTACCAGGTTTGCAGATTTTTGCGCAAGCCTCCTTTTGCATGAAAATGTATTGGCTCACCACTTTATAAAACATGGGCAGGGGCATAGGTAGCTCAACAGATTTAAGAATACTTATGCCAGAAAACTAAAATGTACCTCTTAAATAATCCTGGCACAACTTAC
Source organism: Rhinella marina (assembly GCA_900303285.1). NCBI lineage: Eukaryota > Metazoa > Chordata > Amphibia > Anura > Bufonidae > Rhinella > Rhinella marina. The sequence continues at coordinate 225,426 of ONZH01019547.1, forward strand.
GCCAGTGGACTTCATACTAAGAGTGGTCATAGTATTTCCCCCAATGGTTCTCCATTCTTCTCAACATACAGTACAGTGAGCTTAATAAGTGATAGATGTTCTTTTTAATATGGTCTTTGATATTCTAGTGCTGGCACACTCCCTGTCACTTTCCGTTGCTTGGAAGAGAACCTCAAGATCGACAAGAGGGTAACACGGTTTGTTCTGCCCATTGGAGCCACTATTAACATGGATGGCACGGCACTATATGAAGCAGTAGCAGCCATCTTTATAGCACAGATGAATGATGTAACCTTGGACGCTGGTCAAATAGCAACAGTAAGGTAACTTGTTCCTGTGGCTCTCAGGAGGATATACACTATATATGATAGTGGGACATGATATTTTATATTAAAAAGGTTCTTACAATGTAGGTGGGACCAGTTACCACTACTTTCAGTGCTGCCTCAGAGAGTGATGGGACAGAGCCTCACTAAACACTATGCTCTGGCGTTTGCATATACATTTACCACATTGGTCAATGTTCCTGTTGGTCATTGGTCAATGTTCCTGTAATATGCCATCATGGCTGCTCAGCCATGATGGCATATTAAAGGCAGGATCACATCATTACCATCTATTGTAGAGCAGTGTAATGTATAGTGAAGCTCCGACCTTACAGCTCCCTAGACAGCTCTGCAAGTGGTGTCAACCAATCCTGCTCACATTCTAGGGCAGGTTGTTGGCAGCGATTTAAAAATCATTTCTGGAGAACCCCTTTAACATGAAATATATTCTTTTGTGTTCCGTCTAGCCTTACAGCAACATTAGCCAGCGTGGGGGCAGCTAGTATCCCCAGTGCTGGCCTTGTAACCATGCTCCTCATCTTAACAGCTGTAGGACTGCCAACTCAGGACATCAGCTTGCTGATTGCAGTGGACTGGTTATTGTAAGTAGTTCCTTTCTATAAATCTTTTATTTGTCATACAAGCAAATTATTTTCTGGGCATTCCAAGTGGAATTTGAGTTGAGGCTTAAATGTCTACCAAATATAGATGTATATACAATATACATATGAAATATGTATAGTACAAAATCTTCTCTGTGGAACAAGTTGTAGTCTCAATTTGTAGCAGGGTTTTGATTTTTTTAATCTATTTTTTCAGGAGGTAGATGAACAAAAGAATAATTCCATTTTGTTTGTTTTTTATAATTTTCTTTTCTTGCAAATGTTAACAATTCCTGGCAAATTCCATGATAACTTTTTGACTTTTTGTGGGCTGTTTGGTAAGATTATGGAGATATCAAATTTATGTATGTGTGGTTTTTTTTAAAATATCTTTCTACTTTTGCACAAAAACTTAAAAAGATGTGTTTTTCCAAAACCCACAATGTTTTTTAATTTATCAACAACAAGGATGTATGTTGGCTTGTTTTGTGCAGGACAAGTTAAAGTTGTCATTTTAAGGTACATGCAACCTTTTGATCACGTTTTATGCCATTTTTTGAGAAGTACATGAACAGAAAACCAGGAACAGAAGTGGAAAAACAATAATATGTGGCTTTTAAAAAAAACGTTTCAAAGATAAAAGTATTTTTAAAGGAGTATTCTCATCTTAGACAATGGGGGCATATTGCTAGGATTGTCTTATAGGTGCGGGTCCCACCGCTGGGCCCGCACATATATCGAGATCGGAGGGGGGAGCTCTGTGCCTGGAGGACCCCATGGGAGCATGCGTGGCCACGGCTACCATTCATTTCTATGTAGCCAACGGAAATAGCCAAGCCAGTGCTCGGCTATTTTCGCCAGCCCCATAGAAATAAATGGAGGGCAGCTGCGCATGCACAGTGTGCCCTCCTTCAGTTTGGGGACTCCGTTCTCGATATAGGTGGGGGTCCCATCGGTGGGACCCGCACGTATAAGACAATGGGGGCATATCCTAACGATATGCCCCTATTGTCCAAGATGAAAATATCCCTTTAATGGAAAATTAGTTTTTTGACGTTTTTCACTTGTCTTTTAAAAACATGTTCAGTAGGGGTCTTGAACAAATGATCCTATGATTGCTTCTATAATACATTGAAATATTTCTAAATTTTATATATTTTAAACCTTAAATCTCAACTATGTCAAAAGTGGGTAATTAGCTTAATGGGGTTATGCCACAAAACAAATTAAAAAAAATATGGAGCAATACCTATCATTATTTTAACTACAGGGTGGGCCATTTATATGGATACAACTAAATAAAATGTGAATGGTTGGTGATATTAACTTCCTGTTTGTGGCACATTAGTATATGGGAGGGGGGAAACTTTTCAAGATGGGTGGTGCACATCTTGTATCTTCACAGCATAGACAATTGCCTTCACATGACCCCTAAGATAAAAGTCTAAGGAGGTCAGATTGGGAGACCTTGGGGGCCATTCAACTGCTACATGATGATGTGTTTCCCTCTTTATGCACTGAAGCTGGCACGTTTCCTGAGTTTTTCCAGCAAGATGGTGCACCACCACATTATGGGTGTCAGGTCCGAGCATTCCTAGATGAACAGTTTCCTGGAAAGTGGATTGGTCATCGGGGGCCCGTTAAATGGCCCCCAAGGTCTCCAGATCTGACCCCCTTAGACTTTTATCTTTGGGGTCATCTGAAGGCAATTGTCTATGCTGTGAAGATACGAGATTTGCAGCACCTGAAACTACGGATACTGGAAGCCTGTGCTAGCATTTCTTCTGCAGTGTTGCTATCAGTGTGTGAAGAGTGGGAGAAGAGGGTTGCATTGACAATCCAACACAATGGGCAGCACTTTGAACACATTTTATAAATAGTCAGAAACTTGTAAATAGCTCATGAAAGAATAAAGTTATGTTAAAATCAAGCACACCATTGTTTTTCTAGTGAAATTCTCAATAAATTTGATGTGTCACATGACCCTCTTCCCATTGAAAAAACTAAACTTGGATCCAAAATGACCAACTTCAAAATGGCCGCCATGGTCACCACCCATCTTGAAAAGTTTCCCCCCTCCCATATACTAATGTGTCACAAACAGGAAGTTAATATCACCAACCATTCCCATTTTATTTAGGTTTATCCATATAAATGGCCCACCCTGTATATTGATGCTTAAAACTCCATAGTTTAATTTTCCCTTTGAAAATTAAATAAACTGAGCCCTGTTATTCCCATAGCTGGAGGAATTGTTTCTTCTATTTCTATGGATGAACAGAAGCTACTCTTATGTAATAATCAAGTACCTGCAACTCCCAGGAGTGCACTGCATGGTATTCAGCTCTCGTGGATAAGAGAGATTTTTGAACCGGAGCCCAGATGCTTCATCTTGTATCTCTAGTCTCATCCCTCTGTATGTTTTTTTTATTCTTTGCAGAGACCGCATGAGAACTTCGATTAATGTAGTTGGTGACTCATTTGGAGCTGGAATCATCTACCATCTTTCCAAAGCAGAACTTGCTGCAATTGATGCAAAGCATGATGCAAAGGATGGGACAGATATGGTCCGACTGCACATGATGAACCATGAAAGTATAAAGAGGCCAGCTAGTGAGGGTGTCAATAATCCACCATATTCAGGTTATGCTTCACTACCTACTGATGAGTACGAGGTTCAAGTAGAGCCTTCTTTGCATCTCTAGTTTCCATCCATGCTGCACATGCTATTCCTTCAGCTATGTTCTTCATTATTTACCAGTGCGAGCCTCAGGTTACCTTGCTTTTCTTTATTAATAATAGTACTACTAACCAGTAAGATTATAGGTATGGAAGATACTGTTGTTTACTGGTTAGCTGATGCCTTTGTCATCTGTCCAATATGTGTGCACCTCCACTGTAGACACCTAAACAACATAGTCATACAGATATCAGTTTCTGCCTAGGTCTCCCACAGATTAGAGTTGATCCTTGGAGGTCCCAGAAGTAGGAGACCATGTGATCAGCTTATCATCAGGGGACTTTTCTAAAAAGGATTTTCCAAAACCAACCACCTTTTTAAAGGGTTTTTCATCATATTAATGTTTCTTCACTGCGGACTCTATCTATCATGTGGCCATTCAAATTTCTCCTAAATGTGGTTGTGTGGATGAGGAGGAACAGAACCAAATTACTGCTGGAACCTTCAGGGATCAATTATTTATCATCTACCTTGAGGATGTGTTATAAGGCAGTAAACTTAAGAAATAATTGTTTGACTACCACCAGCTATCGTCTTGCTCTTCCACCTTCAGCTCTGTTTGACTTGAGGTGAAGACCTACTGTATATGATTTGAGACAGATTGGTTGCTGAGGACTCTCTTAGGTAGTACTGTATATGCCTAGAAATCAGTTTGTCTCAAATTACTCAGTTGTTCAGTCCATATTTAAGGTAACCGCTAGAGATGAGCAAATTGATTCTACACAAATCAAATTTGTTACACAAATGCTAATTTTGGGGAATCTGAAATTTTTGTCCTCTACAAATCGCTCAAAATGGCAGCCACCATTTTACAGGAACATGTAAACTTTATGATCCCTTTTGATACAGGTCAGAAGACAGCCACCACAAGGGATACTTTTTGTGCCATTTTTGATGTAACATTCTGACAATGCAGTATGTTTTTAACCCCCTCATGCATCTGGAAGTAACTGTACATCCAAATCGCAAGTAATTTAGTGTATTTGGACGTACAGTCACGTCCAAACTGCTTACTGGGGCTGTGACATTATAAAGTGTCAAAGCCCTGGAGTCTTCGCTCTCTCGGCGAGCAGAGACACTGGGGAAACCGGCAAGGGGTGCCATGTACCTAAGGCTGATCAGACCCTGAACTTTGCTCATCTCTAGAAGCCAGTAATTGGGGGACAGATTGCAGTTTTGTATTGGGACCCAAGACTATCAAGTTACATTTCTGGTTACACCATTTCATTCCTCATCTCAGTTTTTGGTACTGAGATAAATAAAGGTCATCTTAATAATACCAAATCTGGATTAATCTAAGCAGTTAATGTTCCCTGTAATGTCTATGAGGGGAGGCATCTCAGTTTTATGTGATCTATTCTCTCAATAACCATTTTTCTGACTGTACCTGCATTATGTATAGTATACATATATATTTCTTTGTAAATTTGTATTTGAGATACTGAGTGCACGTGAGGTGTTTTTTAGATTGTTTTACTGTATATAACAGAAAATTGACATATATAAAATTGGGTAATGTATACAGTTTGTGACTGTATGGCGATATGTTTATAGCAATAGAACACAAAGTATATTATTAAGCAAGACTATATGGTAACATTTGGTCGAAATGGGGCTGTGAAGTCAGTAAGCTAAATTTCTGGCTCACTCCAACTCCATATTCCAACTCCAACCACTCAAAACTGATACCAACCCCACAGCCCTTCTAGCTATCACTGTTTTTGATAAATAGGGGGCTTAGCTTATTAGAACATAACATATATTAATTGATAGGATTAAAATGTCTAAATGTTTGTGAATTCCTATGAAAGTAAAAATATATATGCTGCTGATTCCATTATCTCCACTGACCTCATGTGACCACCGGGACTGGATGCAGGCTCTTCGGCTCAGGTCCTGACTGGATCTGGATGTGTTCCCTTGTCTTCCTGTTCAGCTCCACCAGTCTTCACACAGGAGGATTTTCACAAAATGCCCAAAGCACTCCTTTAATAACATATAATATTAAATTTAAATTTGAGTTGGAACATTTCTTCTGACTCCAACACTTCCCCTAAATGACTGACTTCCCAGCCCTGTTTCTATGTAGACTGGGTAAAACAAGAATAATAGATCTGTTACATACCTGACTGAATCCATGGGGTCCATCAGAAAATAGTATAGCACACAGTTTTGTTTTCTCCTCCACCAGATTTTTCTTGCAATCTGAGACAGGAGCTCATAATGGATACTAGGATGCAGATATAAATCTAAGGCTACTTTCACATCTATATTTTTAATTCAGGCTTTGAGTTCTCAAAACTTCAAAACCTGCATTAAACTGTCCGTTGTATTTAATACATTGTGATGGCTCCTTTTCAGCCGGATCCGGTTTGTTGTGTTTTGCAAACCGGACACAAAAACACTGCTTGCTGCGGCTTTGTGTCCGGCCCCAAAATGCAACTGAACTGAACTGATTAATACTGATGCATCCTGATCAGTTTTGTCCCATTGACAATGAATGGGGACAAAACTGATATGTTTAATTCATGTTTTGAGATCCTGAATTAAAAACGCAAATGTGAAAGTAGCCTAACCTATATGGTTTCACGTGGATCATTAATTATGTGCTAAAATATTTTATTGGAAATAACCACAGTATTACAGTATTACTACTAAAAAAATTTTCATAATTTTTTCAATTTCTCACATGGTGTACCATGAATGCAAATAATGAGATTTTGGATATATACTTCCCCAGTGGTTTGAATTGAAATTTTCTGCTATTTTTCCAATTTCCCAGTGTTATCCATCCTGACAAAAGTTTGTTTTAGATAAATGACAGTACTTTTTTATCTTATTACATTACATGGAAGAATAAAATAATACTGTTATGACCACAATCGTCCTTCTTTCCATTCCCAACTATTAATCACATTATAATAGGAGGCACATATTAGTTGTACATTAAAGGCTATACACAGCTTTGGAAGAGAATTTTAAGAAAATGTATTTAGAAAGTTGCTTCATTTTGAAGAAAATTAATCCAGTGAGAAGTGGTATATAATTCCATATATTACATCTAGACATAAAGTGGCATGCAAACGACTGGGCATGGTCAAAATGACTGTTACTGTAAACAGTTAAGCAAGTTGAAGATGAACTGATTTCCAAAAGGCATAAAGTTAAATATCACACATTCCCAATTTTTTATTTTCATCTTTTACATTTTCAAAATAATAATTAAAAAAGATCTAAAGCAAAACTTTGGGCACCCTACATGGTTAGTACCTAGTAGTTTACAAGCTGTGATACTTTGGCAAGTATCACAGCTTATAAACACTTTTTGTAGCCAGCCAAGAGTCTTTCAATTCTTGTTTGAAGGATTTTCATCCATTCTTCCTTGTCTTCCAGTTCTGTTAGATTCCTGGGCTGTCTGGCATATATTGCACTTTTAAGGTCTATACGTCTATCCACAGATTTTCAATAATGTTTAGATCAAGAGACTGTGAGAGCCATGGTAAAACCTTCAGCTTGTGACTTTTAAGGTCTATTGTGGATTTTGAGGTGTGTTTAGGATTGTTATCCATTTGTAAAGGCCATCCTGTTTTCAAACAACTTTTTACAGTTGGTGTTATGTTTGCTTCCAGAATTTGCAGAAATTTCATTGAATCCATTCTTACCGGTACCCATGAAATGTTCCCTGTGCAACTGGCTTCAACACAACCCCAAATCATGATTAATCCACCTTTATCTTTAATTGCTGGAGATGTGTTCTTTTTTTGAAATTCTGTGCCTTTTTTTCTCCAAATATACCTTTGCTCATTGTGGCCAAAGATCTTAACTGCATTGGTCCACATGACCAAAATGTATCAGGCTTGTTTAAATATCCTTTTCAAACGTCTGATGATGAATTTTGTGGTAAGGACACAGAAGTGGTTTTCTTCTGATGACTTTTCCATGACGGCCATATTTGTACAAATGTATCAGAACAATGTACCACAGCTCCAAAGTCTGCTAAGTCTTCCTAATGTCTTTTGCAGTCAAGATTTGCCTTTCCAGCAATGCTATGAGTAGCTGTCTCTGAATTTTTTCTTGGTCTGCCAGACCTATTCTTGACCTTTACTGTTCCTGCCATTTCTTACGTTTCGAACTGAGAAAATGGCAACCTGAAAACGCTTTGCTATCTACTTATAGCCTTCTCCTGCTTTTTCGGCCTCAACCATTTTCATTTTTAGAGTGTTAGGTTCTTCGAAGCAGCTGCCGCTATTGTTGCTGGTTTTTGGAACAAGGTTAGAGGAGTCTGGGTATTTCCAAAACTCTGAAGTTTTTCATCATCTGGCCTTTCCTAATGATTATGAACAAGTCTTAACCCTAATGGGCTATTTAAGGTCTGAGACCTTGGTCAAAGTTATCTGAGCACTCAAATCTCCTTGAGTTACATTCTTTTGCAAGGTACCCCTTTCCTTTTCACTCCAAAATTGTACAAAACCAAAATAATACACTGATATTGCTTAAAATGTTGAAAAGTGTGTTTCATCTTTAACTTTATGCCTTTTGGAGATCATTTCATCTTTAACTTGCAGTAATTTTGACCAGGGGTGCCCAAACTTTTGCATGCCACTGTATACACCTCAGGGGAGAAATTAGCATTTCTTGGGCCCCAAGTAAAGTTACTGTACATATGTCTGGAAGTCCTGTGTAGTACTGATAGCATGGTAAACCTTATGTGCCCTAAACACTGTATAATATTCCCTTATGTGTCCCTCACACAGTATGATTACCTGTTACGTGACCCTTACACAGTATGATGCCCTCTTATGTGAAGCTCACATTGTAAAACCCCCTTATGTACCCCAACACCCCCCCTCCTCCTTCATCCAGCCTGAATTACCATGAAAATGGAGCAGGTCGATCTGTATAGTGGTTAGGCACATCAGCTGATGGCTTCCTACTTCAACATTGTATTCAACTGTATCCAAGTCCTTAGGACGTGGATGCAGATGTGTGGTGCTACAGCCAGGACAACATACTACTGTGTTGTCTGGATGGTGGCCGAGGGTCAGACTGGTCCATCAGAATACAAAAATTCTCCTGTAGGCTTTCTCCCTGAAACAATATTGAGCTCCGTGATAATCCCGTTTGGAGTTTACTTTGGAGCTAATCATCCACCACTATAGGCTAGTTCTCATAGGATGATTCACAAATAACCTATATCACTTTACCAATATCCTGTGTGTGCAGTTATAATGACAAAGTTTATGACTATAAAGAATAAGTGGACTTGTTTTGTATAGCTAGAGGATGGGCCTCAGAATTATCTTCCCTGTCCAACTGTGTTAGGCCCAATATAAAATGGAGAAAGTTGCATTCTAATAGGGCAAACATAAAGAATGAGCACAGTATACTTATAGCAATTAGTAGACACTGCTACTTTGATCTTCAGGTTTCTGCTGTGACGTTCTCTTACCTCTGTAAATATGACATGTATCCCCTAAATATGTTATATGTGTGTAATACTCTCCAATCTAAAAAAACAAAAATAAAGTGTTTTGTACTTTCCATTTCTCCTTGTCATTTTTGTGTGCTGCATCTCGATTTGCTCCCACAGTATTACCAAGCATTATTAGAATGTTTAAAGTGGTCATTTGAGAAAAGGGGTTCTTGGGTTGTGTCTGTATTGTAGCTCAGTCCCATGTGGTGAGGAGCTGAGATAGCAGGTACAACCCATGGACACAAGTGGTGGTTTGCAGAAACAAAGAACAGATCAGTTTTTCTAATCTCAGACAAGCCTGTAAAGGGGTATTAACATCATAGACAATGGGGGCATATCTCTAGGACACGCATGTATATCGAGAACGGAGTGTGGAGCGCCGTGCCTGGAAGACCCCGGGTTTCCTGTGGTTCGGCCGCCACCAGGTGCAGCTCCCTGCGGCTACCATAGAAATGAATGGGAGTGCACCGCACATGCGCGGCCACAGCTCCCATTCGTCTCTATGGAGCCGACAAAAATAGTCCAGCCAGAGCTCGGCCATTTTCGGCGGCCCCATAGAAATGAATGGAGGGCGGCTGCACATGCGCAGTGTGCCCTCCGTTCATTTCCCCACTCCAGGGACCCGCACCTATCAGACAATGGGGGCATATCCTAGCGATATACCCCCATTGTCTGAGATGGGAATAAACCTTTAAAAAGTGGTTCCAGAGGTGGAGACTTTCTTGAAGCACTTGTTTAGTCTAATGCAAATAACAGTTTTCAGATGTTAAATATTCTACATCTTTCAAACCATCATCTGAATACTTTTGTAACTGAATGTAATTAAAAATTAAATGGGTTTTCTTAGATTTTTACACTGATGACCTATCCTCAGGATAGGTCATCAGTATCTGATCAGTGGGGGTCAGATGCCCAGGACCCCCCACGATCAGCTGTTTGAGAAGGCAGCAGTGCTCCTGTAAGTGCTATTGCCTTCTCTCAGCTTTTCCTAGGCCAAGTACGGAGGTGGATCTGGAACCAAGCAGCGTAAATCAGTTAAAAAGAAAGTGTCATCAGAAATTACCTATTATTTAAATTACTTTTTAATGTTTAATACATTTTAAGAATTTTTGATGATTTTTTAAAATTTTCCATGAAAATATCTATATTTTAAAAAGAACCACAAAAAAACATAAAATCCTTCAGTTTCCGCACTGGCCACAAAGCCTAATAATAGACACCACTTTACTGCAGTTACCTGCTTATCTGTCATTCTAATCCTGTCTATAATGATATCACCTGTATGTATAGATAAGAGAGGATCCACCATTTACAATAGGTGATTATCAAAGCTTTTGATAATCTATTCTTTCCTTGTACAATGACCTCTGCACAGGTCACAGAGCATGCCTAGAAAACTCTAACATAGAAGTCAATGAGGTCCCCTCCTGTCCATTTTGTCTATGGTCCATGTAGCTGCTGCAAAGAAATTTTCTTAAAATAGTTATCTAACCCTGAACAATCTTCCCCCCCCCCCCCAAACACATAATGCCCATATCTGACATACTGACAATACCTACCTGGTCCCTGAAGTCGGTTTCCTTCTGGGTCATTCCACATCGTCTTTGCATCTCCCCCGTGTGCAGATAACAACATCCGTGGATGGGGGAAGGATGCAGCCAATAGCAGGCCACGGTGCTGATCTGCTCCCCTTTGGGAGGAAACCTGCATCGGGGACAAGAGAAGTATTGTTAGGGTCCATTCACACATCCGCATGTGTTTTGCGGATCCGCAAAACAAGCTCACCGCACATGGCTGGCACTATAGAAATGCCTAATCTTGTCTGTGGCTGCGGACAAGAATAGGACATGTTCTATATTTTTGCAGGGCCGCGGAATGGAAGTGCGGATGTGGAAAGCACACTGTGTGCTGTCTGCATCTTTTGCGGCCCCATTGAAAATGAATGGGTCCACACCCGTTCCGCAAAATTGCAGAACGGATGCGGAGCCACTCATACGAATGTGTGAATGGACCCTAAGTATGACAGGTCCAGGCATTTTGTGTGTGTGTGTGTCCAGCATTGGGTAACCGATGTAATGATCACCGTTGCGAGTCTGGTCACAAGGTGATCCCGCTCCAAATGCCGCAGGTGCCTGGTGGGCGTTCAAAAATTCGATATGGGGTCCAGTTATTTGTAGTTAAACCCCTGATCTCATGGATTATTTTAGGGGCCTGTCCTGATGATACAGACTGCTGTACATCTACGTGGCAATTTCTCCAATATCTATTACATTCAACTGAGCTGTTTTTGGCTTTAAAATCCATCAGTCACGATCATGGACTCTTAAGACCCCAAGAAATAACATCTGCACAGAAACAACTGTGACCACAGATGATTCTGAGATTTACCAGCAACGTAAGAGACCTGATTTAGAAAAGGATGTCAATAATAATCAAAATTTACAGCAGGAAAAAGAAAATGCCTGGAGGCTTAGGAAAGCAAATCTGCCCTTGTATCATTAATCATGAGATGGGGCTCCCTGCACCAGGCAGACTTTACACAGCGAGAGTTGATCTGTCCTCTTGGATTAAGAAATCAAATACAGTTCAACCTGTAATCTGCTTGGAAAATTACAGTCTTCCTAAGGTTCTCTGGAGTGCCAGAAGCTCAGAGCCAAGAGATTATACATTTTTTTTTCTTTCTGGCCTTAATAATCTTTTATTTAATAGTGGAATATGTACTGACATTCTGTAGCATATATTTACTGTATAGTAAAACACTAGCTCCTCATACGTTGTAACCATTTATTCAAAAGGATAATACAGTATATCATTTCTTGCAATCTAAATTTAGGGCTTTCTACATTTGTAGGTTATAGAGTGCCCCCCCTAACTGGTCAATTAACCTGTTCATCCTGAGCTCTCTGGTACATGAATATAATGTGAGAGGTGCACAACTGACAGAAGTACTAGGACAGTTACAGACAAGGCTGGTATCTGCAGCGAGCCCCTGAGGAGCTGGTACAGAAGATGGGAGTGGTAGTGACCCTGATGAAATTTTGTGTCGCTGTGTACTCTCTCAGGCTGTTGCCCCCAAGTGATTGGTGCAGTGGAAAGGTAGTTTGAAGAATTGGGCCAGAAGTAAAAGTATAACCTGGGTTCAAAGTGCAGATTCTGTCACCAGATAAGGAGGTAGTTGCTGGTTATGTGGCAATTAAATGTCGCTAGCAGGCACTTGCAGATATAGGTGTCTACTGTGAGATTCAGGCTTGATGTTTGCCTGGCAGTGGTATAGGTGATGGGCATCTGAGCTGTAGTCCCTCACCTTCAGCAGTGTCTGTATAACTGTGAATTCGCTGGTTACTCTACTGTCTTTGGACACTGAAGCTACCTGGAAGCAGTATTCTTGATTCTGCTGATTTCTCTGGATAGATGGTCTCATAGGAGAATGGTGTAACCCTAGGAGTCGGAGCTCTGGCATGTACTTCATCTCCCTTTGATGTCTACTCAGGAACCAGGACCAAAATGAGGATCAGGAGGAACAGGATGGTCAGCCTTGTTCCCGCCACCATTGCCCACCATGCCTCTTCTGCACAGCCAAAACATAACATGGCATAACATAAAACATAATAAAACATTACAGCAAGAATCTGGGATAATGCCAGGCTCAGACTGGCCAACAAGGGAACAGGTGAATCCCCCAGTGGGCCCCTGACAAACATGGGCCCCAGTCCCTCACCCCTTGCACATAACACAGAACCACCACATACAGATATGCAGTGTACAGAATTTCAGACTGCCTATGTCCCTATAAAAATACTGGTAGCATATTTAACAAACTACACAGTTTATTATTATAGATGCATCAGGTGGCCGAGAAGACTTCTAGACACAGAGGCAGGCCAGCCAGTATCCTATTTCCCCAGGGACCTGCCTTCTCAAAATCGCTATAGGGACCCCCATAATGAATCATCTTAAAGGGGTTGTCTCATCTTGACTAATGGGGGCATATCGCTAGGATATGCCCCCATTGTCTTATAGGTGCGGGTCCCACCGTTGGGACCCGCACCTATATCGAGAACGGGGCCCCGCAAGGTGGTGGCTGGAGGACTCCGGTCCGGCCACCACCAAGCCGGCTCCCCATAGAAATGAATGGGAGCGCACCGCGCTTGCGCGGCCACCGCTCCTATTCATTTCTATGGAGCCGACGGAAATAGCCGAGCCAGCGCTCGGCTATCTTCGCCGGCCACATTGAAAATGAATGGAGGCGGCTGCGCATGCGCAGTGCGCCCCCGTTCGCTTTCGGGGCCCCGTTCTCGATATAGGTGCGGGTCCCAGCGGTGGGACCCGCACCTATAAGACAATGGGGGCATATCCTAGCGATATGCCCCCATTAGGCAAGATGAGACAACCCCTTTAAGTATCTTGCTGCTGCCTGCCGTTGAGGCAGCAGGTAGTATTTGCTTGTAGCTGTACAGTGGGCCTTTAGAATACATTTTACTAGTTGGCCCTAGGCACTCCAGTCCAACACTAGATACTGCATATCCACACGTGGAATCACTGTTCATGGGTGGCTATTGGCTTAACTGTGTTTACGTTTGGTGCCATGTCCAACACATATTGTCTGCCATTTTCTTGAACATTAAAAGAGTTTTATTTCCAGATAACATAAGCCAGAGTCCTAAAAAAAACACATTAAAAAAATGGAAGCAAATTCAGGTAAGGCATGTTGTTGTTTTTTTTTAAATTACACTTATTTTTTAATTTAATAAATTACCGTATTTTTTGGACTATAAGACACATTTTGTGTGTGGCAGTGGCAGTGTGTCTAATAGTCTGAATGCTAATGACCAATTCCGTTATGGAAGCGGTCATTAACATGCAGGAGACACAGGAAATTGAGGGTAGCACTTTGCTGGCTGTGTTCACCTTCCCTGGCCTTTTTCCAAGTCCCGTTGTGCACTGTGTCCTGATCGCACACAGCAGAACTCTATATACAGCATACAAGTAGGACACATATAACTATATGCTGTTTATAAGGTACCCTTGTACACAGTAATGTGTGACCCCCACCACTGTATATAGAAATGTGTGACCCCCCCTGTACACAGTGATAAATGACCCCCACCACCACTGTATACTGTATATACAGATCCGTGAACCCATGTACACTGTATACAGTGATATGTCACCCACCACCACTGTATACTGTATATACAGATCCATGTACAGGGAAGGGAGGGGTCACACATCTCCATATACAGTGTAAAGGTATATACTGTTTATAAGACACCCTTGTACACATTGATGTGTGACCCCCCACCCCTGTATAATGTATATGGAGATGTGTAAGCCTCACCCCTCTACACTGTATATAGTGATTTCACTCCCAGCTTTGTAAACTACAAGTTGTGTGAACCCCTTGCGCACTGTTTATAAAATGTGAACCCCCCCATACACTGTATGTAGTGATGAGTGACCCCAGTATATTGTATATAGTGATGTGTGACCCTTGAACATTATAGTACACCCTTGAACATTGAGTAACCAATGCAGCCAGGCGGTGGGGAAAGCAAATCGTATGCTTGGCTGCATAGCTAGAGGTATAACGAGCAGAAAGAGGGAGATAATGATCCCTCTGTATAGAGCTCTAGTGAGACCACATCTGGAATACTGTGTTCAATTCTGGAGACCTCACCTGCAAAAGGATATTGCTAAAATAGAACGGGTCCAAAGAAGAGCTACAAAAATGGTGGAAGGTCTAAAGCATAGAACTTATCAAGAAAGACTCCGAGTTCTTAATATGTATAGTCTGGAGGAAAGAAGAGAAAGGGGGGACATGACTGAAACCTTTAAATATGTTAAAGGACTGAATAAAGTTCAGGAGGGAAGGGTTATTAATAAGAAACAGAACACAAGAACAAGGGAGCACAATCTGAGGTTAGTTGGGGGAAAAATCAAGAACAACATTAGAAAATATTATTTCACTGAAAGAGTAGTAGAAGCTTGGAACAAACTTCCAGCAGAGGTGGTTGATACATCCACAGTAACTGAATTTAAACATGCCTGGGATAAACATGTATCTATCCTAAGATAACAATAAAGGAATAATAAAAGGGCAGACTAGATGGACCAGGTGGTCTTTTTCTGCCGTCAATCTTCTATGTTTCTATGTTTCTATGTTTCTATATATAGTGATGTGTGACCCCCTGTGCCTTATATATAGTGATGTGTGACCCCCTGTGCCTTATATATAGTGATGTGTGACCCCCTGTGCCTTATATATAGTGATGTGTGACCCCCTGTACATTATATATAGTGATGTGACCCCCTGTACATTATATATAGTGATGTGTGACCCCCTGTACATAATATATAGTGATGTGTGACCCCCTGTACATTATACATAGTGATGTGTGACCCCCTGTACATTATATATAGTAATGTGTAACCCCCTGTACATTATATATAGTGATGTGTGACCCCCTGTACATTATATATAGTGATGTGTAACCCCCTGTACATTATACATAATGATGTGTGACCCCCTGTACATTATACATAGTGATGTGACCCCCTGTACATTATATATAGTGATGTGTGACCCCCTGTACATTATACATAGTGATGTGTAACCCCCTGTACATTATACATAATGATGTGTGATCCCCTGTACGTTATATATAGTGATGTGTAACCCCCTGTACATTATATATAGTGATGTGTAACCCCCTGTACATTATATATAGTGATGTGTGACCCCCTGTACATTATACATAGTGATGTGTAACCCCCTGTACATTATACATAATGATGTGTGATCCCCTGTACGTTATATATAGTGATGTGTGACCCCCTGTACAATATATATAGTGATGTGTGACCCCTTGTACATTATATATAGTGGTGTGTGACCCCCTGTACATTATATATAGTGATGTGTGACCCACTGTACATTATATATAGTGATGTGTGACCCCCTGTACATAATATATAGAGATGCGTGACCCCCTGTACATTATATATAGTGATGTGTTTCCCCATGTACATTATATATAGTGATGTGTGACACCCTGTGCATTATATATAGTGATGTGTGACCCCCTGTACATTATATATAGTGATGTGTGACCCCCTGTACATTATATATAGTGATGTGTGACCCCCTGTACATTATATATAGTCATGTGTGACACCCTGTGCATTATATATGAAGATGTGTGACCCCCTGTACATTATATATAGTGATGTGTGACCCCCTGTATATTATATATAGTCATGTGTGACCCCCTGTGCATTATATATAGAGATGTGTGACCCCCCTGTACATTATATATAGTCATGTGTGACACCCTGTGCATTATATATGAAGATGTGTGACCCCCTGTACATTATATATAGTGATGTGTGACCCCCTGTATATTATATATAGTCATGTGTGACCCCCTGTGCATTATATATAGTGATGTGTTACCCCCTGTACATTATATATAGTCATGTGTGACCCCCTGTACATTATATATAGTGATGTGTGACCCCCCTGTACATTATATATAGTGATGTGTGACCCCCTGTACATTATATATAGTGATGTGTGACCCCCTGTACATTATATATAGTGATGTGTGACCCCCTGTACATTATATATATAGTGATGTGTTACCCCCTGTGCCTTAGATATAGTGATGTGTGACCCCCTGTACATTATATATAGTGATGTGTGACACCCTGTGCTTTATATATGAAGATGTGTGACCCCCCTGTACATTGTATATAGTCATGTGTGACCCCCTGTACATTATATATAGTGACATGTTACCACCTGTGCCTTATATATAGTGATGTGTGACCCCCTGTGCATTATATATGAAGATGTGTGACCCCCTGTACATTATATATAGTGATGTGTGACCCCCTGTATATTATATATAGTGATGTGTGACCCCCTGTACATTATATATAGTGATGTGTTACCCCCTGTACATTATATATAGTGATGTGTGACCCCCTGTACATTATATATAGTGATGTGTGACCCCCCTGTACATTATATATAGTGATGTGTGACCCCTTGTACATTATATATAGTGATGTGTGACCCCCTGTACATTATATATAGTGATGTGTGACCCCCTGTACATTATATATAGTGATGTGTGACCCTGTACATTATATATAGTGATGTGTTACCCCCTGTGCCTTATATAAAGTGATGTGTGACCCCCTGTACATTATATATAGTGATGTGTGACCCCTGTGCCTTATATATGAAGATGTGTGACCCCCCTGTACATTATATATAGTGATGTGTGATCCCCTGTACATTATATATAGTGATGTGTGACCCCCCGTAAGTTATATATAGTGATGTGTGACCTCCTGTACGTGATATATAGTGATGTGTGACCCCCTGTACATTATATATAGTGATGTGTGACCCCCTGTACATTATATATAATGATGTGTGACCCCCTGTACATTATATATAGTGATGTGTGACCCCCCTGTACATTATATATAGTGATGTGTGACCCCCCGTAAGTTATATATAGTGATGTGTGACCTCCTGTACGTGATATATAGTGATGTGTGACCCCCTGTACATTATATATAATGATGTGTGACCCCCTGTACATTATATATAGTGATGTGTGACCCCCCTGTACATTATATATAGTGATGTGTGACCCCCTGTACATTATATATAGTGATGTGTGACCCCCTGTACATTATATATAGTGATGTGTGACCCCTGTACATTATATATAGTGATGTGTGACCTCCTATACGTGATATATAGTGATGTGTGATCCCCTGTACATTATATATAGTGATGTGTGACCTCCTATACGTGATATATAGTGATGTGTGACCCCCTGTACATTATATATAGTGATGTGTGACCCCCTGTACATTATATATAGTGATGTGTGACCACCTGTACATTATATATAGTGATGTGTGACCCCCTGTACATTATATATAGTGATGTGTGACCTCCTATACGTGATATATAGTGATGTGTGACCCCCTGTACATTATATATAGTGATGTGTGACCCCCTGTACATTATATATAGTGATGTGTGACCACCTGTACATTATATATAGTGATGTGTGACCTCCTATGATATATAGTGATGTGTGACCCCCTGTACATTATATATAGTGATGTGACCCCCTGTACATTATATATAGTGATGTGTGACCACCTGTACATTATATATAGTGATGTGTGACCTCCTATACGTGATATATAGTGATGTGTGATCCCCTGTACATTATATATAGTGATGTGTGACCCCCTATACATTATATATAGTGATGTGTGACCCCTGTACATTATATATAGTTATGTGTGACCCCCTGTACATTATATGAAGTGAAGTGTGACCCCCTGTACATTATATATAGTGATGTGTGACCCCCTGTACATTATATATAGTGATGTGTGACCCCCTGTACGTTATATATAGTGATGTGTGACCCCCTGTACATTATATGAAGTGAAGTGTGACCCCCTGTGCATTATATATAGTGATGTATGACCCCCTGTACATTATATATAGTGATGTATGACCCCCTGTACTAGGGTGACCAGATCTGGGTTTCTGAAAAGGAGGACACCTTTTTTTTTTTTTTTTTTTTTTTTTTTTTTTGGGGGGTGGGGGGTAAAGGTGTGCTCCTTTTCAGAAATAAAATAATAAAGGGAAATTCAGGTCCCCCCATTCCCTGGGGTATAGAGTAATGCCATTACACTATACCCCAGGAAATGGGGACCCGAACTTCCCTTTATTATTTTCCGTTATAACATGGTTATAACAGAAAATAATTGTTAAAATGGCCCTTAGAGGTTAAAAATAATTTTAAAAAACTCACCTTTTCCACTTGTTCGCGGCGCAGCCGGTCCGGTGTCTTCTTTCTTCTTTCACCTTTCAGGACCTGCAAAGGGACCGTTGGTGACGTCAACGCGCGGTGAGCGCGCTCACCACGTGGTGACCGCGGTGACGTCACCAAAGGTCCTTTTGCAGGTCCTGCTAGGCCGGGAAGGAAGAAAGAAGACACCGGACCGGCTGCGCCGTGAACAAGTGGAAAAGGTGAGTTTGTTTTTATTATTTTTAACCCTAAAGGCCATTTTAAAAGTTAAAATGACTTTGTTGGACTGCCTCAAACTGTTTGAGTCAAACATAAATTATGTTTGACTCAAACAGTTTGAGGCAGTCCAACAAAATCATGGACAATTTTCTAATTCCCCCCGGACATTTTTTTAATGCCCAAAAGTAGGACATGTCCGGGGAAAAGAGGACGTCTGGTCACCCTACCTGTACATTATATGAAGTGAAGTGTGACTAGGGTGGTCAGATGTCCGGTTTTAGGCCGGACAGTCTGGATTTTAGACTCCTAGCCCTCTATCCGGCGCAAGGCCAGGACGGACGGCCAGAAGTCCTTTTTTGGGGTTATGGGTTACAACGAGTCAGGCTTAAGCATGGTCACTTTAAGTATCCCCGACCCCATGGCAGGAAGGGAGGCTGGACCTGGCAGCCCATTGCTGTGTCGGCCCAAGAAGATGTATAACTTATACCAGCAGTACATATAAATATATACAGGAGATGCCCAGGTTATACTAGCATGAAGGGTAATCATCTATTCATAGAGCATTTAGTCCAACATATATGCAGAAATGATTGATCGGATGTCATCTGGGAGCAGGTATTGTGATGATAGACAGCAGGCTCCTCTCTTTGTGAGCGGATTTTTACAAATTTATTCATCAGAGATCTTGTCTGTCCCCCCGCTTAACAGTCTCCCCCCTCCAGCATGATTGACAGGGCCAGATATCTCACCTCGTCAGTCTCACGCCTATAGCTGAAAACAGTAATCAAAGTTTTTGAGACAAATGGATTCCAAAGAACGTCGGACTCTGCCTGATTTCCATTCGTTACTGCCTGCTTTATACAGTGTAATATACCATGCTACTCCCTCCAGCAAAGTGATCCGTTACAATATAAGACAATACTGGTATTCGGATAAATAGCCAGGATGGAAAGTCCAGCAGAGAGCAGACACGTGGTGGGAACCTATGGTTACATTCCACATTTGCACAGGGAGCTTTTCTGGTGTACAGACTGGACAAGTTCACTGAATGCGCCGTGTACAAAGCTGTATGACCACTTTCACACACGTCCAGTGATCTGGTATGGTTTCCATCTAGTGTTACAGGAACAACAGAAGGAATTAGGAAAATTGTTCCCATGCTTTCCAATAGGAACAGTTTTGATATCCCCTGTGCCGTCGGAGGAGGTGCCTATTTTATGACATGGCTCAGGCCTCGTCATAAATTAGGTGCATCCTCCGGCAGTCTATTCACCTAAACAGAAATCTATGGCAGCTCAGAGCTGCGATAGATTTCTGGCTTCATTTGAGTCAGAAAATTTGTGAAAATAAACGGACATTTGTTAGGTCGACTGGCCACACCCCATCTCTGCCATTGCCACTGGCTTTTTTCAAAAAGTTGAGGTTAAAAAGTCGCAAACACATAGAGGGAAGATTTATCAAACATGCTGTAATGGAAAACTAGCTTCCAAATCAGATTCCACCTTTCAATTTTCAGAGATCCTTTGGAAAATGAAAAGTGGAATCTGATTGGTTGCTATGGGCAACTAAGCCAGTTTTTTTTACACCAGGTTTGATAAACCTCTTTAATAGTTTGCAACTTTTTAACGCCACTTTTCAGGAATATGGGAAATGATAAATCTCCCTCTCCATTCTGTTCATGGCTTACATCCAGTACTTCCAGGTTTTTATATATATGTATTGTGTAAATCCTGTACTACTCATTCTTGACCACAAGAGGGCAGCTAATTAGCAATGTCAGTCACATGAACACTCTCTTTGTTTTAAAATCACTATATGGGAGGGTGAATGCTAGTTTGCAATTTTCAAATGTACCAATAAACTCAGTGTTGAAGTAGGTGAACTACTCCCATCGAGTTAAGGAGCCAATTACCTTTTCTTAAGGAACACCCCTTTTTGTCTATGTCATACCTACTATTTAAGTGAAGGTATTTTGAATAAACACTCTCTCTCAGGGGGGATGAGAAGTTCTCTTCATGAAACCAACTTTTGTTTTGGTCTCATTATGAAAGTTGTATGACGTGCGCATACTTCTAATCGATTTGGCACCACACAAAGAAGATGAAATCGCTAGAGATGACAGTAGTGCAACTAGAAATGACTGGGGCCCACAGCAAATTTATGAACAGGGAACCCCCCACCCCCCTTCCCAGTAACATCTGTATGATACATTAGCATCACGTTCCTGTGTAGGAAGTTATTCAGTGATGACTGAGTTATTGATAATGTCAGAAGATCTCTTGTCTCTATGTGAACACAGGTGAGCAGGCATGTCATGTGACTGTTCCTCTGAACATGCTTGCTGCAGTGCATGCTGGGATTTTTACTTTGCAGTTGTTCTGCCCACACAGCCTGTCTGAGGCAGCTCCACCAGGGAAAATGTGTTAGGTTGAAGAAATTATAAAAAGATATATAGCCAGAACATTTCAAATGATATAAATACTTCATAGTTTTGGCAGCAAGCGTGAATAGGGAACACAGCAGGGGAACGGTGCACCACCTCTGAAAATCATACAAGTGCACTGACATAATATTGTAATGTCAAGACCAGTAAAAGGTCCTCTTTAAAACTTTATTATAGCTACTCAGGTATTCAATGAAATCTATCTGTATAGTGCCACCTACTGTTTGCCCTTTGTAATTTCACTATCCTTCTCACTGAAACAAGCACATGTTCAGTTACATCTTTCAACTGCCACCAGCTGCAGCAGAAAGATCATACCCCTGAGAAAAGACATGCCCTCTAAGTTGAATGCTTGTAATAAATCTAGCAGAACATATTTCCCATCCTTTCCCCATCATAACAATGGTGGGAAATCTAGCTATATGCCCATTTAGATACTGACCTGATTCCTGAACTTCCCAAATATTACTCAGATTCTCACTCTAAAAACAAAAAGCTAAAAGTCTGTCTTATCCTAGTTGCTTACCCCTTCTCGACCAGTGCTGTATATGTATGGTGCTGGGCAGGCCTTTAAACAGCAAACACCTGGGGCTAAGGTCTGTGATTGGCAATAACGCCCAAAAGGAAGCAGGAAAGAAGAAGGGAAACGGCACGTGCACACTGGTACTATTATAACATAAAAATATTAAGACCACATGACAAAATGTGTAATGGGAAAAAAATGGTTGATTCTGAAGGGTTTTTTTTGGTCGCAGAAAAAAAATTATAAAAAGTGATGAAAAAAATCATACAAATCCCAATATGGCGTTTAAAGGGAGTCTTTCACCTCTGTATTACATGTCCAGGAAAAGCACTTTTATTCTGCTGGAAAACAGCTCCCAAGTGCCCAGCTGAAAGTGAAAGTAAAAACAGCTTTCTCTCCTGACTCGATTTCTAACAGCTATATCTTCTGATATACTGGATATAATGATATGATTTAAAAGCTCGGAATGCCAGCTTTCAAAAAAGGTCAAAACCTTGAGCAGCTAAAGCAGCCCTCTCCTCTTCAGTCTGGTTTGCAGCAGCAGCAGAGCCGGGCACTTGAGAGCTGTTTTCCAGCATAATTAAAGTGCTTTTCCTGGACATGTAATACAGACACACAGTGCACACAGGTATGTCTGGGATGTGTTTGCAATCTTCTGTGGGGCAGTGCTCTTAGTTTTATAGGTGAAAAACAGGTGAAAGACTCCCTTTAATGAAAATGTAGTCAGCTGTAGATGAATGTGGTTCCTTGGACGACAGACTAATGGCCTCCCTGTAAATCCTAGCATTTTTTTAAAATAAAAAAGCGCCTTCATTGTCTATGGCCCCTAAGCCCAGTGTACCCTGGTGGCCTTGCATTACTCGTTTCACAAAACAAGATGTGACAGGACACATTCTAGCATAACAAATCACATGCAAGACTGCAACGTACAAGTGGGTTTTTTGTAACCTCTTACAAATTTCAATGGGTTGTTTGTAACCTCTTATAGAACATGTGTGTTACGACCAGTGGGTGGGACCCACTGGTCAAACCAGAGAATGCGGATTCTCTGTGTCAACCAAGGGATGGCAGCCATTAACCCCTAGGGTGTTATTCAGCACTCTCACAGGAGACAGAACAGAACGCAGCAAGAGAGAAATTGAACCACTACCTACAGGATTAGCTAATATGGTTGACAGATGACTCACTGAGTTAGATAACAGGTAACACCCCTATAACTCAAGTTGCAGTAAGAACTGCAGTTAGTGTGAACTGAGTCCAATAGTAGACACGGTGGTAAGAAGTGGTACTGCAGAGAAGACTGGAGTAAAGGCAACAGCTGCTGATGATTGTCAGAGGCAGAAGCTGAAGCGTGGTCAGAGACAAGCCAGAGGTCAGTAGCCGGTATCAGATAGTAGCGTGGTACAGAGGATCAGACAAGCTCAGGGTCAGACAGGTCCAGTAGTCAATGCAAACAGCAGGCAAACAGAATGTTCAAACAGGCTGGGTCAAACACAGAACATCAGAATAGAACACCTTTTCTATTAAACTTGTAACCCCGCCCAGGGGCTATGCTGGGAGGCAGGCGCACGCGCCCCTGTAAGCATAAATGGCAAGATGTGACGGGCACGAGCCCCTATGGGATGTCAGCATGGAATGGAGCACGGAGGCAGCGTGACCAGAGGATTCATCTGGCAGGCATGAGCCTGCCACATCTGGTGGAGACAGCAGCGAGACAGGAGATGCTAGGGATATGACAGTTGGGATGTCTCATACCTCTTCTTCCAATATACTTCATAGGAAGCGCTCCTTTTATATTTTTGAAACACATTACTGCTATCAATATCAAGATGTGTTTGTTACATTTTTACTATATGTTTTGATTCTTTGTTTTATTTCAATTTTAACTTACCTTTAAAGTGTAACTGCCATATCATTTTTATCCCCTAATGGTATAGTACACCCTGCTGTATAAGTGCTTTTGTGCTTTAAAATGTAATCATTTTCAGTTTTAGGGCATACTGTATTACGGCGACGGTTTATTAAAATAAAATAACAAAACTTTATTAGAAGCCACTGTAGAAATGATAGTCGCTATTCCCTATGGGTGTGATAGTATATGCTCACACCATCTGTCGGGGTGAAAAGGAGGAAGGTGTAGTACTGTTAATGGATATACACAGTGTCCTGCACCTTGCATTAAATCTGATCTCCAAATGATAGAGCCCCGAGAAATATGCACCACCAGACTATGTCTCTCCTAGGTATGCGGAGCGAATAAATGGTGGAAGCTAATGGTGTCACAGAGATCAAGTGTCAAAAGGAACACTCAGCCCTGCCTATGCACGAATACAGGGAAGGGTTCCTGATTGACTGTGGTCTGAGTTCACTGCCACCATTAAAGCACTAGTTACTGCCTCATATATGGATGGCAGGGACCACTCTTCCTGACCCTGACCTAAATGACAGCTAAATAGAAGTACCGTAGTCTACATGAAACTGGCTCCCCTCCATAAAGGTCCATAAACGTTGACCGTAGGAGAGGACCCCTAACTACTAGGTAATCTACAAGCTCGCTCAAAACTGCCCTCACTCGACGCGTTTCTGATAACCACTGATAACATATCGGAGAAGACGCAACCTACATGATCATCTAGTACACAGCTATCTGACACCTAAACGACCTCAAACATGGCTTTCGACCAATACTACAGGGAATTTTAGATGCAGAGGCTGTGTGGCCTGTAGCTCACTGAAAGTGGGCAGGACTTTTAGCAGCACAATCACTAACCAGATGTTCACGATTAGATCCTACATGAACTGTAGAACCGCAGGAGTTATTTATTTGATCACATGCTCCTGCGGACTACAATATGTGGGCAAGACGATCCGTGAGTTAAGGAAACGGATAGGGGAACATCTGGGGGACATAAGAAATGAGAGAGATACAACGATTGCGAAACATGTCAATGAGGTCCACAATGGCAATCCCAAAGTCCTAGCCTTCCAGGGCATTGAACAGGTTCGATACCCAAGTAGAGGCGGGAATTGGGATAAGAAATTACTGCAAAAAGAGCTAGAATGGATTTTTCGATTGGAAACAGAGAAACCAAAGGGCCTGAATGATAGAAGCAGATATATGTGCTTCATGGGAAGATAATCACTCCATGTATCCATGACTCTGGACTAGGCCCATCACACAGCATTAGAGGTCTTTGGCCCAGATTTGAGTTGACAAGGCCCATTTCAGCCATCTATAGCTCTTTTAATGCTTATCTTCTCCTCCCCCCAGTGATCATATAATAATAAATAATAAAAAGATAAAAATAGATCCCTTGCTCCGTGTGTATCCCTATTGAGCTTTGACAACTCCTAAGCATTAATATACATCAAGGGGGCAATTCCTACACGGACATTGTGTTTGTTCATGGACGTACCTCTCTAATGATATCTATTTTTCCCAGAATGTGTCATCTGGGTCTAAACAACTACTTTTAGCTACTAATAGTGAGAACACCCCTTTTTGAAGTGCATTATAAACCTAGTTACGGGGTCAGTACTTTTTTGCCAGCCGATCAGGCATCATCAACTCACCCCTACCTAGGATTACCGTTAATTGTATCACGACCCGTGATACACGACCCAAGTAGCTTGGGGATTCTATCTACCCCTACGAGGGATCCATCTACCCAACTGCTCCTGATATTCCCCATAGGTCTTGTTGGATAACCTTTTATCCGCCTAAGGGTCCCCCTTCCCACTTATTGCGAAGTCCGGCATATATTCTACACATAGTGACGGCCAACTGAGGGGAGAGCGCAGCGGAGATGAAAACCACGCCCCCTCCTCGCGATTGGACTCCGAGACCAGCGCCCTCTTCGTACCTTTGCTGCTCTCCATAAATAGAGCCGGAGTGGGCGGCTGCGCATGGCCAAACCAGTGCCGACGCGCTGCTGAATGACACTTGCAGCATCTCCTGCTCTCAACAGTTTTTCTTAGCGCTCCACTCTGTAGGTTTTTTGCCCTACTCCTGATGAGATAGTTACCTTTAACTATCAGAAACGCGTCGAGTGAGGGCAGTTTTGAGCGAGTTTGTAGATTACCTAGTAGTTAGGGGTCCTCTCCTACGGTCAACGTTTATGGACCTTTATGGAGGGGAGCAGTTTTATGTAGACTACGGTACTTCTATTTAGCTGTCATTTAGGTCAGGGTCAGGAAGAGTGGTCCCTGCCATCCATATATGAGGCAGTAACTAGTACTTTATTGGTGGCAATGAACTCAGACCTCAGTCAATCAGGAACCCTTCCCTATATTCGTGCATAGGCAGGGCTGAGTGTTCCTTTTGACACTTGATCTCTGTGACACCATTAGCTTCCACCATTTATTCGCTCCGCATACCTAGGAGAGACATAGTCTGGTGGTGCATATTTCTCGGGGCTCTATCATTTGGAGATCAGATTTAATGCAAGGTGCAGGACACTGTGTATATCCATTAACAGTACTACACCTTCCTCCTTTTCACCCCGACAGATAGTGTGAGCATATACTATCACACCCATAGGGAATAGCGACTATCATTTTTACAGTGGCTTCTAATAAAGTTTTGTTATTTTATTTTAACCCCTTCCTGACCAGGCCTAATTTTGCAAATTTGACATGTGTCATTTCATGTGGTAATAACTTTGGAACGCTTTTAGTTATCTAAGCGATTCTGAGATTGTTTTCTCATGACACATTGTACTTCAAGTTAATGGTAAATTTGAGTAGATATGTTTTAATTTTATTAATAAAAAAAATCCACAAGTTAACGAAAATTTGAAAAAATTCACTGTTTTCTAAATTTGAATCTCTCTGCTTTTAAGACAGATAGTGATACCCCATAAAATCCTTTTTAATTTACATTCCCCATATGTCTACTTTATGTTGGCATCATTTTGGTAGTGTCATTTTATTTTTTTAGGACAGTAGAAGGTTTAGAATTTT
Organism: Rhinella marina; assembly: GCA_900303285.1. Classification (NCBI taxonomy): domain Eukaryota; kingdom Metazoa; phylum Chordata; class Amphibia; order Anura; family Bufonidae; genus Rhinella; species Rhinella marina. The sequence goes on from ONZH01019547.1 coordinate 252,568, forward strand.
AGACGCAATTTTTTCAAATTTGCAAAATCAACTTTTTTAAGGACCAGTTCAGTTCTGAAGTCAGTTTGTGAGGCTTACATAATAGAAACCACCCATAAATTATCCCATTTTAGAAACTACACCCCTCAAAGTATTCAAAACTGTTATTTTTAAAGTTTGTTAACCCTTTAGATTTCCCACAAGAATTAAAACAGAAGGAAGGTGAAATTTCAAATAATTTTTGTTTTTGCAGATTTTCAATTTTTAATTCATTTTTCCTATAAGATAGCAAGGGTAAACCACAAATCAAACCTGAATATTTATTTTCCTGATTCTGAAGTTTGCAGAAACACCCCATATGTGGTTGTAAACTGCTCTGTGACCGGCAGTAATGAGAGGGAGATAGTACAAGCATTTGTGATCACTTTGACAGCTTGTCAGAGTGATCAAAAGCCTGGAGGCCAGGAAAAAAGGTCTCAGGTTAAAGCTCCATGTTCTTGGCTGTCAGGAGGCAGCTGAGTCATGGAGCTTCTATGTACAGGTGCTGCACACAGGGGGCAAATCTCCACGACATTTTAAAACGTCCATTCAGAGATAGAGATCCACTACCAGGACGTTTATAGTCAATGGTCAGACTGGAAGTGGTTAATACACCGTCGCCGTAATACAGTACGCCATTATTGATTCTGAGACCGGTATACCTTTCTTTATGTTACTTCAGTTAGACATTTTCAGTTTTACCTGATAACTCCCACAAATGCATGCTACTTTCCTATTCTGCAGGCCTCTTCTCACAGCGTTGTCATGTGCAGCTGTCTCCTGGCTGAAAGTGGAGGGGGAAGGGCTGCTTTAGATGGTGATATCTCCTGAATGATAGCAGCCATAAGCATGCAACTGCTCGTTTGAAAGCTGACATTACAGAATGACAGCTAAAGTCCAAGCAACAGAGGAGAAATCACTGTTAGAAATCGAGTCGGGAATAATCGTGTATAAAATCTGCTTTTCACTTTCAGATTCAGCATCCCGATTTCTATCAGTGATATCTTCCCCTGTACTGAAGTATTGCTGTCATTCTGGTATTGTCTGAAAGCTTGGAATGCCAGGAGGAGAATAAGGGAGCAGCTGCAGAGCTGACAGAAGGTAAGATAGTAAAAAATATATAGAAATGTGATATTATCTTCAGTGTAGTGACCAACATAATACAATTGCATTTTTTTTACCACACAGTGTACGCTATAAAAAGAATTCTACAAAATAATGTAAAAATTGCTGTTTTTAAATCTTTCTCCTTAAAAATAAATTAATAAAAGTTATTTAATACACTATATATACCCCAAAATGGTTCCTAAAAACCTTTTAAAGTGACTATCACGAGGTTAAAACAAATGCTTACTGATTTCATGTAATTGCAGGGCTTGTCTCTGGTTACCTGTATGTGAGAGGATACACACTGCTCTGGGGTAGTGGGGGAGGTTATCTGCATTCTGATTGGTCTTGTCTGTCTCTGGTTAGCTGTATGTGAGAGGATACACACTGCTCTGGGGATAGTTAGGGAAGTTATCTGCGTTCTGATTGTCCCTGCTAGTTCATGTGAGGAAAGCAAGGGCTTATGGGAAGTGAGGGAAATACAGGATGGCCTCAAGGACAGGGCAAAGATCTATAGGATTGCTAAGGGCTGAATACAGACATCAGAAAGGTATAGTTAACTGAAAAATAAAGCTTCATGAATATCTTCCCTTCAGCATCACATATGTTAGGAATTTCATTTTTGGTAGTGAAATGGCAGTTACACTTTAACTTTGTGATATTATTGTACATTGTCCCACTGATGAGGTGAATTTTTGTAACCAGAATATTTACCAGGACTAGTGTGAAAAGAATGAAAAAAATCACAAAAAAAACTCAGAAAATTGTAAGAAAGTCCTTTATTTTTGAAAATAAGAGAAAATTCATAAATCTGCTCTAATGGCTGTATTACAAGTAGAAGAAATTACTGATTACAGTCCTACCATCATTTTCCATTTAGTTTTTTGCTTCAATCCCCACCTTTAACAGAGCCAACGGGTTGAAATTACATTTTTACAAATTTCATATTGCACTACAACCCCATGAGGCTTGTAATTCTCTATTATGTACATTATATTGAAGCATTTCATATACTTCGTTTTTTAGAAACATCCTTCATTCTAAATTCATCCTTCATTTTACTTTGATTTGAGAATACCTTATTAATAGGGTTATTCCCATTTTGACATTGTTGAAATATTCACACAATAGGCCATGAACATCCAACAGGCGTTGGTCCCAGAGGTGAATCCTGAATCCAATCTCTCAGCTAATGTAGATGAAGCGGTGGCTGCACATGCATGGCTCTCTTTATTAGCTTCTATAGGAGTTGCATGCTTGGCTATTTTTGGAACTCACACAGAAGTGAACGTAGAGATCTGCATGTGTGCGGCCACCTCTCTATTTATAGTTGCTGATTGAAAAGGGTCAGAGGAACCCTGTCCAAGAGGTGGGACTTCCACCTATTGCACATTTATAGTATATCCTGTGGAATACTTCTTTAAAGGTTATGTAAACCTTTGGGAACAACTTTTTTTTTATTAGTGCGTTGTACTTATTATGAGCTAAAAATCTTTTTTTTTTTCAATAGGTCTTTATTAAAAATATGGAATCCTTTTCTCTATACAGAGCTGACATGCTCTACTAGCAGGATCTGTATTTTCTCTCTGCTCTGTCAGGCAAGGAGCTGACGGGCTCCTTATCTGTGCTCTCTGACCTTCTAAACACTCATCAAAGCTTAATCCTTATCTTACAGATAAGAAGGTGACTTAAATAAGTGTTTATGACCTCTTAGCAATTTAGAGATAAGGGTCATTAGATGGCCGGTAGAAAGTGAAAGTAGGATGCACCCAGCTAGAAAAACAGTTAACCCTTTGTGACAGAATGGCTGAATATTTTTAATATAGACCAATTGAAAAAATTATTTTTAGCCCGAAATGAGTAAAATGCGATCATAAAAAATGGTCCTCGAAGGTGTACATAGCCTCTAAAAAGAAGTTCCATAATTATAAAAACATGGCTATCCTCAGGTTGTATGTAGTATTGCATCTCAGTCATATTCATTTAAATGAAGGTAAACTGTAATACCACATACAACCTATTGACAGGAGTGGTGCTTTTTCCTGGATTTTCAATTTTTTTACAAGCCTTTTAACAAAAAAAAATGTCATGAAGAATTCTGCTGATACTGTCATGGTGAAGTGCGAGGGCATGCACACAGTGCATGATAGCTAATGGAAGGAGAAAACATAGGCATGAAATACAGCAAGCAGTAACAGCATACCAGGATTTGTCAAAAATATTGCTAATGCGAGGAGCTACATCAAACTGTATGGTCTATTTGGTTGGTTCTGCCAGTAGGTGGAGACAAACTTTGAGAAAGAAGTAAGAAATCTTTACAGTGTAAGTAAAAATGGCTAATTTCTACCATTCAGGGTTTAAAAAAAAGCATCTGACAAAATGATGCAGAAATTAGAGCAGCGGTTTTTGCAAGGTTTCCTTAACTGGAAATGCTATAGTTACAAACTACAAATTTCTCATTACAAAAGGTGACCACAGACTGAACCCGCTTGCCTCATCCCCACTTCCAATGCCACTGCCGCTGCCGCTACCGCTGCCGCTTCCAGATCCACTCGGGAAATCGTCAAAGCATTTGTTACAGCCACACTCGGTTGCTTCATACACTGTCTTGCGGATCTTTGTGCCATCTGGGCATGGCAACTCGAAAGTCTTGGGACGGGTTTCTGTTGCAGAACAGCAGCGGCATTGGGAAACTGGGGTCCAGCTGTTGCTAAACTCTGTTTTGGAGTGACAATATCCACTACAAGAAGATAGTATGACCTGGAAGGAAAAAAAAAGTATATCAATGAAGAAAAAAATGTTGAGATCACGTATGTAATACAGTCAATGGAAATCACACTCAGTATGGGAATTTAAGCATTATGTTAACATAAGATTACATTATAAGAGGCATTGCACAAATCATTATGTCTAAGGGTCATTTAATATTCTTATACACATTTAATGTACATTGTAAGGGCCCATGCACTCTGCTGTATTATAACTCTGCAATACAAGTCTGCTACCTCTGTACCTCCATGTGCCTCTGATTTCATATATTGCACACATATATGTCCCAGCATATTCTATGTTACAGACATATAGGGGGTCATTTAGAAATTTGCCTATATTAGGCATATTTCTTCACCGCAATCGGCATATTTTCCCAGCTCAGGCCAGGTCTAAAAAAGTGGGTGTGGTGTGGGTGGAGAAGGGGACACCCGGTAGGTCAGTCTCATTTCTCATTTTCTACTCCTGTTTTAGGGATAGAAAATGGTCTAAATTTAAGCCAGGAAGGAGGCTATCTTACATTTAGACCAGTGGTGGATGTGCCAAAGTTATGTAGAGGTGGTGCCTCTATGTAACTTCGGCAGATCCACCACCAGCTAAAGGGGTTATTAAGACCGGCACAGGGGCGTAACTACTGTAGCGGCAGACCATGAGACTGCTATGTAAGCCACTGTACCAGCATCTAAAACTCAAGTCTTAATAAATGACCCCCATTGTCTTCTACTAGCATTGTCTCTAGAAAAGGTTACAGCTCTTTACTGAGGCACCATATGGCAGCACACAGTATGTCTATGACTCCATAGTGCATAACAGTAGGGATTCGAAACACCCTAGTGTTTCATCTATTTTTAAAGGAAACTCTAGTACAAAAAAGGCGTGGGCACTCATAATATTATATTGAATACAGGTCATTACATTAATCACTATACTTACGTTGGCACCGCATGTTCCTGATGTTATATCCACTTGGGTGAGGACAGGATGACAATCATCCTTCTTCCTCTCTGGAATTAGAAAATAAAGTATAATTTGTTTTTTGTAAGAGTAGTTGACAAAGCGTGATCAAAGGTAAACTTGTAAAACTTTAAAAACTAATTTCATAGAAAGATATACGAAAAGATGAAAAACAAATTACTTGTTCAACTACGACAGCAAACATTTGCATTTTTCCCGTAAATACTCAACAATCTAATGTCTTGACCAATACACTTCTCCAGGGCAATCTGATCTACAGTCATGGCCAAAAGTTTTGAGAATGATACAAATATTAATTTTTACAAAGTCTACTGCTTCAGTTTTTATAATGGCAATTTGCTCTTATACTATACTCATACTCATACTCATATACTTATACTCCAGAATGTTATAAAGAGTGATCAGCTTAACAGCAATTTCTTGCAAAGTCAATATTTGCCTAGAAAATGAACTTTATCCCCCAAAACACATTTCAACATCATTGCAGCCCTGCCTTAAAAGGACCAGCTAACATCGTTTCAGTGATTGCTCCATTAACACAGGTGTGGGTGTTGATGAGGACAGGGCTGGAGATCAATCTGTCATGATTAAGTAAGAATGACACCACTGGACACTTTAAAAGGAGGCTGGTGCTTGGCATCATTGTTTCTCTTCTGTTAACCATGGTTATCTCTAAAGAAACATGTGCAGTCATCATTGCACTGCACAAAAATGGCCTAACAGGAAGAGTATCGCAGCTAGAAAGATTGCACCTCAGTCAACAATCTATCGCATCATCAAGAACTTCAAGGAGAGAGGTTCCATTGTTGCCAAAAAGGCTCCAGGGCGCCCAAGAAAGACCAGCAAGCGCCAGGACCGTCTCTTAAAAGTGTTTCAGCTGCAGGATCAGGCTACCAGCAGTGCAGAGCTTGCTCAGGAATGGCAGCAGGCAGGTGTGAGTGCATCTGCACGCACTGTGAGGCGGAGACTCTTGGAGCAAGGCCTGGTCTCAAGGAAGGCAGCAAAGAAGCCACTTCTCTCCAGAAAAAACATCAGGGACAGACTGATATTCTGCAAAAGGTACAGGGAGTGGACTGCTGAGGACTGGGGTAAAGTCATTTTCTCTGATGAATCCCCTTTTCGATTGTTTGGGACATCTGGAAAACAGCTTATTCGGAGAAGACGAGGTGAGCGCTACCACCAGTCTTGTCTCATGCCAACTGTAAAGCATCCTGAAACCATTCATGTGTGGGGTTGCTTCTCAGCCAAGGGAATCGGCTCTCTCACAGTCTTGCCTAAAAACACAGCCATGAATAAAGAATGGTACCAGAATGTCCTCCGAGAGCAACTTCTCCCAACCGTCCAAGAGCAGTTTGGCGATCAACAATGCCTTTTCCAGCATGATGGAGCACCTTGCCATAAAGCAAAGGTGATAACTAAATGGCTCAGGGAACAAAACAGAGATTTTGGGTCCATGGCCTGGAAACTCCCCAGATCTTAATCCCATTAAGAACTTGTGGTCAATCATCAAGAGACGGGTGGACAAACAAAAACCTACAAATTCTGACAAAATGCAAGCATTGATTGTGCAAGAATGGACTGCTATCAGTCAGGATTTGGTCCAGAAGTTGATTGAGAGCATGCCAGGGAGAATTGCAGAGGTCCTGAAGAAGAAGGGTCAACACTGCAAATATTGACTTGCTGCATTAACTCATTCTAACTGTCAATATAAGCTTTTGTTACTCATAATATGACTGCAATTTTATTTCTGTATGTGATAAAAACATCTGACAAACACACATAAAAACCAGAGGGCAGCAGATCATGTGAAAATATAATATTTGTGTCATTCTCAAAACTTTTGGCCATGACTGTAGTGGTGGCTGTACAGCTGGCTATAGCTATAGGCCAGCTCAAAACCTTCATCTATGTGTCCCAATAATCTTTTATTGGATAAGACAAGGAAACTGCCAATACCTAACAATAGCAGTGGACATGAAAAGTCCATCTTCTCCAGTCTATGTTCTCCCCCAGGTCTACAATAAAGCCTGTTAGGCCCTCTTATAACCATTAGTCTGCAGATCCCTCCAAACCTTAGAAGAAAGTAGGACCACATTAAAAACCCATCATCTTCCAAAACAAGTCCTGAAAGTTTGACCATCAAAAAGGTTTAAAAATTAGCATTTTTATTTCCAGAGAACTTACCACACTTGAGCTTGGGACAGCACTGGTTGTTCTGCTTTACTGCCACTAACTGCTCATCAGCGGCACAGGTTGGTATGATTTTGCAAGGACATTCTGCAGAATGACAGAAATAGTTTCATTTAAATTCTCACTGCAAAGAATTACATTACAAACCACAGAAAATCCATTAATTTTTATTTCTCCTTTCATTAGGACGTCTTTTTCAACATCTTCTTCAGTCTTGAATATTACTGATTACTGCTGTTGGAAATGTAGCTGTGTAGTAAGCATTCCAAGACAGGTCATTAATATCACAGTGGCAGGATCTGAGACTTGCCCCTCCCCGCCGATTAGCTTTATTGGGAAGGTGATGACGGCTCTGCTTGGTATTACAGCTCAGCCCCATTGACTTGGACGGGGATGAGCTGCAACTAGGCCATGTGACTGATGTGTGGTGACATCACATGAGACCACTAACAGCTGCTAGGCAGGGATCTCGGATGTTGGATCCTTGCAGATCTGATATTGCTGACCTATCCTGAGGATAGGTCATCAATATTAATTCCCAGGTAACTAGAGATGAGCGAGCGTGCTCGTAACGAGCACTGCACCGCTCGGTTCCCCTGCGCTTGCATGGGCGCAGGCAGCCGCTTCCATCCTCCTCACCCAACGGAAGCGGCTGCCTGCGCCCATGCGAGCGCAGGGGAGCAAAGGGGTACAGTGCTCGTTACGAGCATGTTCGCTCATCTCTACAGGTAACCCTTTTAATGTATTTCAGTTATATAAACTGCGTGGCCAATCATGGTACAAAAAAGTGTGTTTTCATTTTTTTTACATTGGTCAAAATTATTTTATGTAGCTACTGTATACCTGGCTACAGCCAAATAATTAGGGGGTGTGAGTGCTGAATGTGCCTAAGGCAGCATAAATGCTAAATACAGCCCTGGAAACACCAGTTTCACAGACCCTTGAATGGCACGTACTTATTTAGTAGAAGCCACTGAGATCAATCTGCTATCATTTCATTGAGAATTTCATTATTTAATATATAAGGTTCTCTCAATTTTACTTCCATTTATAGATTCAAAATACATAAAGGGGTGATCTGCTTATATTACTAAAAAAACTTGCAGGACCCATCTTAGGCGTGGGTATTGTAGCCACACAGGACAAATAATCTGTCATTACTAAAAGGGGCACCACTGGCTCTGATGTCCTTGGCACATGACCTGGAACTAGCACATTCTGTCCCATACTTGATGCCCAAGCCTATGGAAAGGCATCTTTCCAAAATGCAGCTTCATTCCTTAATTTATTGATAGTGTACATTTTGGGGTCTACTATCAGGGGAGGCATACATTGAAGGTATTGCACATTGCACAAATCAACTTAAAGGGGTTCTCTGGGAATTAAGAACATGAAAATACCTAAATATTACTTCATTATAAATAAATTCCCAAATACCATTCATTAGTTATAATGGCTCGGTTTGTCTGGGGAGCTATCATCAGGAGAAACAAAATAGCCGCCATCCTATTAGTACACACAGAACCTGTCCTAATCTCACAGGAGGACAAGTTACTTCACATCACTGAGGTAAAGAGCTGCCTCATCCTCCTCTCTGCTCTGCTTGTCAGGGATTATGATCCTGAATACAGATGATAAGATCTTCAGCTGAATGTCTGTAGGAATAGAGTTCATGAGGAAGTGTTCTGTAGTAACTTGTCCTTCTGTGTGATTAGGACAGGTTCTGTGTACTAATAGGACAGCGGCCATTTTATTTCCCCTAAAGATTGCTCCCGAGGCAAAACAAGTAATTATAACTAATGAAACGTATTTGGGGATATATCTATAATAAAGTAATAGTTAAGTATTTTCATTTTCTTAATTCCTGGAGAACCCCTTTAAGGCTAACTGTGCCTCCTTTAATTCCCTTTAATCTGAAGAGCTAATAGTATTTGTTGCTAGTAAAGCATGACACTTTCACTGAGAAAACTGTGGTTGTTGGGCAGTGTATCCCTAGCAACAAAACTGACAGACATGACATTATTAGTACCTATAGTATTTGGGGGTACTATCTCTACCCAAGGAGAGCGCCTTAATCAGCCTGAGGAGACCTATTGGCCATACATGCTCCTCTGGAATTCTGGGAAGAAAGGGCTGCAAATGCGCTCTTAGCAAGTTCTGCCTCTAATGCCACCAGATGTAAGGCATTCTATCCTGTAAGTCAATGTTCGACCTTTTAAATAGGCCTTGAGACACGACTTGGATATTAAATAAGCCAGCATCTCATCTGCAGACCGCTGTTTTGGGGGGTGATTGTCCCTCATTGGTGCAGATGAGGTGCTGGCTTATTTAGTATCTGAGTTAACAGCTCATTTGCAGCTCTTTTTTCCTAGTAGCTACAGTGCTAGGGGAAGCAATTCAGTAAAGGTAAATTCATTAAGCATGACAGGCTGTAGAAATAATGAGATTTTTCTACAAATAAGTTTATCGTTCTGAGATCAGCTACTAACAACATTGCTGTGAACAGTTGTATCATTACTATTGTCAATTACACTTACCGCATGTCTTGATTGGACAGCATGGGTCAAATGGATTTGGTTTTTCAACCAGTACTTCATAGTCTTTGCAGACCTTTGGTTGGCAGACTGTGTCCTCACAGTTCTGTATAGCATGATAGAGAAGTATAAGTCACAATGTCTACCTATTGTTACTAGTGCTTATACTGTCTCATACTCATAATGTTACTAATAGGACGTCTAGAATGGATGTCTGGACATACCTGTTTTGTGGTCGAGATGATTGTAGTATGCGTAGTTTCCTGTGAAAAGACATAAGACAACACAACTCAGTAAGAGGAATTACAAGAGCTCACAAGACTCAATACGCCATCTAATGGACAAGAACATGAACAATACAAGAACATAGGGGCACATAAGACTGGCGTATTAAGACTGGCGTCCATAGCTTCAGTGGATCCTCCACCAGTTCTAAAAGTAAGATAGCTTCCTAGCTATATTATTATGTAAAGAACGTTAATACACAGAAAATGTGACTAGATCCCATTGCTATCAACATAGCTCCAGCTCCCATCCCCCATTCAAGTTATTCCACCTACATAATACTGAAAAATAATACATAATGTTACATACCTTGGGGGTTGGAGGCTGTAAAATATGAAAAACAAAGTTCATAAATCAATCACAAATAACCAGCATTTAAAAAAAAAAGTTCAATACACAATGGGGAAAATTCAGCAATAGTGGCCTCAAGATTCAATCAAACAATATATTATATATCAGATGGCATTTATCAGTATACTTACAGTTGTAGGAAGAGGAACTAAAAAAAAAAAAATAACGTGTTATAAGAAAAGTAGGTGCAATAAAATAATTTGACCATTAAGTTGTTTAGAAGATGTAAGCGGCATGATCTTCCTCATAAGAGTCACAGTACCCTTCTCACTAAGCAGAGCAACAAGGAAGTTTCTGTATCTCTATGGATCACTCAAAACCAAAACATACATATGCGGGAATGTATTTACTCACTTCTCCCACGTGAGAGAATATGTAATAACGGTACTGAAGATGACATTGAAATGGATGTTTTCAGAAAGAAGAGAAGGAATCTAAGCATGCCACATAGTTTTCTGATAGATAAAGTAATATAAAACAAATACGTGATACATAGATATATAGATAGATAGATAGATAGATAGATACCACCTGGTAGGAATGATCCTGCTGAATAACATGATACCTGTTTTGTGAAAATCAGTTGCAGTGTTCCTGAGAAAAAAGACTTTTATTCTTTATGCAGATAAAGGCTTCAGTGCACAGAGGGGCGGGGCCTAGTTTCTTCATCTACCTCAGCTTCTCAGCTTTCCAGCTTTGGCCACACCCCTTAGTGCACTGAAGCCGTCATCTGCATAAAGAATAAAAGTATTTTTTCTCAGCAACTCCGCAACAGATTTTCACAAGACAGGTATTATTTTAAACAGCAGGATCGACTCTACCATGCAGCCAAGCTGGTTGATTCTGCTGGTAGGTGCTCTCTAACTAATTAAAGGCGTAAACAAAGATGAAAAAACTACCAATCACATTCAAATTCCTTGCAGCAATGGTTTTGTAGAAACCCTTCCACCAATCTGCTATTTCCATTATACACTAACATTATGGATACGTGACAGAAAGGAGCTTCCTGCTTTTTGTTGTGTTTTTGATTTTTACATTGAAGTCAATGGGTGATAGATACAAATTGAATATGTTCCATCCATCATGGAATCCATTTAATGGATCTGCTTTTTTTTTCACTTTGCTATCCTGACGGATAAGAACAGCGGTCAGTGTAGCACATATGTGAACACCGCCTTACTGAGATAATAAATGTGCAAAGATAAAAAAACACTCACCACACTCATATTCCTTGCAGCATGGATTTTGTGAGGGCACTTCCACCAATCTGTAATTTTCTGTACACACTAGAATAGGAGGACAGGTGACACCCGCACACGGCTTGTAAAGCAAACAGAGACATAAACCATGAATTTCGGCTCATCAGTTATATGTTTGATATCAGTCACATTAATGAGAAGTTTATCAAAGAGCATGACTGTACCTCGCCTGGGGTAGTTGTTGTTGTGGTCGATGGTTCAGGGCCTGTCAAAGAAAGAAACAGAAATCTTCATGGAACATTTTCAGTGGAAACGTCCCTGACCCTTATCGTTATACCCAATCCCCTGTACTAGGCAGTGACCAGTGACGTAACTACTGTAGAAATGACTGGGCTCCACAGCTAATTTTGGAACAGGCAATTATGCAACCCCCACTCCTGTGTCTAGTCAAGATCACACTCTGAGACTAGGTCCGGCAGCCGCGTAGTCCATTTTCCATAAGTATATACTGTATGTCATGTAATTGTATATACTGTCACTGTCTATAATGTCATTGTATAATACTGAATACTGTTGAGGGGGCTCTGATAATAAAATCTTTTAGTCTTCCTCCTGGGTGGGCCCCTTCTGGGTTCGGGCCCTAAAGCAGCTGCTTCCCTTTCTTTCACTATAGCTACACCCCTAGTAGTGACTCTTTCTCTGAGTACTTACGGCACTCGTACTCTGGGCAGCAGTCAACATCAGGGTCTCCAATTCTTACTGGCGGACTTAAATCACTGCAAGTAGGAATAGGATTGCAGGTTTCCTGACATTCTGCAAAAAACAGAGAAAACGGGATCCATTGATCAATTGATGTAGTCCATGGATGTCATTACAATAACAATGGTAGTATGGGCAGAAGGACTTACGACACTCATAGTCTGGACAGCAGGGATCAGACCCTCGAATTTCTACAGGTTCAGCACCATTCCTAGTACATGTTGGTTTTGGCTCACAGACGACATCTTTACATGGCTAATAAAATAAATACACACAAAATATATTAATATGGCATACAATGACGAATACTACTATAACACACATTTAATTAAGACTCAAATATGTTTGGGGTTTAAATAATTGGGAGAAATTTACCAAAAGGGATGTATAGGAAAACTGGTTTTGTTGCCTACAGCAGCACCCAATCAGATTCCATCTTTCATTTGTCAGGGCTGCTTTTAAAAACAGAAGGTGGAATCTGATTGGTTGCTATGGGCAACTAAGTCAGTTTTCCCTTACATCACATAAATCTCCACCTATGCGTCCAGGCGTTATAGTAAATGTAACTGGATAAATATATATCACCTAAAAGCAGCTACAAAAATTTCTGGAGACATACATAGACAGTTGTACAGACATTAGACATACTCATGTAAGGAATAGTAGAGATTGTACATAGATGGAAATTAGCGATAGAGATAGAACAATTCCTAATCTAAATTGTGGGGCAATGTTTTTTTTTTTTTTTTATTAAAGGGGATGTATGAGATTATAAATGTATAACATGATAGAGAAGTATAAGTCACAATGTCTACCTATTGTTACTAGTGCTCATACTATCTCATACTCATAATGTTACTACTAGGACGTCTAGAATGGATGTCTGGACATACCTGTTTTGTGGTCGAGATGATTGTAGTATGCGTAGTTTCCTGTGAAAAGACATAAGACAACACAACTCAGTAAGAGGAATTACAAGAGCTCACAAGACTCATTACGCCATCTAATGGACAAGAAAATGAACAATACAAGAACATAGGGGCACATTTATTAAGACTGGGGTTTTAGACGCCGGTCTTAATAAGGCCCTAAGCTGGTGGCGGTTCTGCCGAAGTTATGTACAGGCGCCGGCCTCACCATAACTTCGGCAAATCCACCGCCAGTTCTAAATGTAAGACAGCTTCCTAGCTGTCTTACATTTAGTCCTTTTTCCACGCCTGAAACAGGCCCATCCCCTTCCCCGCCATGCCCACAATTTCAGACCTGGAGTGAGCGGGAAGAAGTTGCAGATTGGTCTAATATAAGAGTATTTCAGCTTGACCCCCAAAGTATCACAAGAAAGGATTTTTCAGGATTCTACAGTTTCCAGTATAGCTCTTGTTTCTTATTAATATGTGCCACATGTACAGTATATTATTGTTGTTACTGGTGTTACTACGTGACAGTGAATTGAAAGCTGTTCATGACAGGAATCGTAACCATAGCTAAAGATGGAGAATGATGTTGAGGTCATTTATATGATCGTTTAGATCAAACATTGTTTTCTTCCTTAGGCTTCTTTCACATTAGCGTTATTGCTGGATCCGGCAGTGTTCAGCAATAACGCTTCTGTTACTGATAATACAACCATGTGGATCCATAATCAACGGATCCGGTTGTATTATCTTTAACATCGCTGGGACGGATCCGTCATAAACTCCATTGAAAGTCAATAGAGGATGGATCCATTTACTACTGTGTCACACCGAACGGATCCGTCCCCATTGACTTGCATTGGGGGTCATGACGGTACGGATGCCCAGACCAGAGAACTGCGGTTTGCTCTCCGGTCTGGAGATGCAAGTGAACTGAACGTAATGTATTTAGGAGCATTGCGTTCTCTTCAGTTCAGTTTTGTCCCCATTGACAATGAATTGGGGCAAAACGGAATAGTTTTTTTTCCGGTATTGAGCCCCTATGACGGAACTCAATACCGGAAAAAGGAAACGCTAGTGTGAAACTAGCCTTATCTGTACTGAAGACTTGAGTAATCTGAGACACACTATTTCTTAATAGGGTTGTGTCACTTCAGCAAATTGCATTTATTATGTAGAGAAAGCTAATACACAGAAAATGTGACTAGATCCCATTGCTGTCAACATTAGGAAAAAGTATATATCACCAATCTAAACAAGAAATACTGTATTTATGCAGCTCCAGCTCCCATCCCTCATTCAAGTTATTCCACCTACATAATACTGAAAAATAATACATAATGTTACATACCTTGGGGGTTGGAGGCTGTAAAATATGAAAAACAAAATTCATAAATCAATCACAAATAATCAGCATTTAAAAAATAAAGTTCAATACATAATGGGGAAAATTCATCAATAGTGGCCTCAAGATTCAATCATACAATATATTATATATCAGATGGCATTTATCAGTATACTTACAGTTGTAGGAAGAGGAACTAAAAAGAAAAGAAAAAATAACGGGTTATAAGAAAAATAGGTGCAATAAAATAATTTGACCTTTAAGTTGTTTAGGCTTCTTTCACACGAACGTTGTGTTTTGCGGTTCACAAATTGCTGAACCGCAAAAACAACGGATGGCATCCGTGTGCATTCCGTTTTTTGTGGAACGGAACAGCTGGCCCCTAATAAAACAGTACTATTCTTGCTCTAGGACATGCTCTATTTTTTTTTTTGCGGGCTACGGAACGGAGCAACGGATGTGGACAGCACACGGTGTGTGCTGTCCGCATTTTTTGCGGGCCCATAGAAATGAAGAGGTCAGCATTTTTCATGTGAAAAATGCGGATCGGCCTTAGAAGATGTAAGCGGCATGATCTTCCTCGTAAGAGTCACAGTACCCTTCTCACTAAGCAGAGCAACAAGGAATTCTCTGTATCTCTATGGATCACTCAAAACCAGAAACATACATATACGGGAATGTATTTACTCACTTCTCCCACGTGAGAGAATATGTAATAAAGGTACTGTAGATGAGATTGAAATGGATGTTTTCAGATAGAAGAGAAGGAATCTAAGCATGCCACATAGTTTTCTGATAGTTAAAGTGATATAAGACAAATACGTGATACATAGATATAAAGATAGGCAGATAGATAGATAGGCAGATAGATAGATAGATAGATAGATAGATAGATAGATAGATGATACATAGATATAAAGATAGGCAGATAGATAGATAGGCAGATAGATAGATAGATAGATAGATAGATAGATAGATAGATAGATAGATAGATAGATACACCTGGTAGGAATGATCCTGCTGATTAACATGATACCTGTTTTGTGAAAATCAGTTGCAGTGTTCCTGAGAAAAAAGACTTTTATTCTTTATGCAGATAAAGGCTTCAGTGCACTGAGGGGCGGGGCCTAGTCTTTTCATCTACCTCTGCTTCTCAGCTTTCCAGCTTTGGCCACACCCCTTAGTGCACTGAAGCCATCATCTGCATAAAGAATAAAAGTATTTTTTCTCAGCAACTCCGCAACAGATTTTCACAAGACAGGTATTATTTTAAACAGCAGGATCGACTCTACCATGCAGCCAAGCTGGTTGATTCTGCTGGTAGGTGCTCTCTAACTAATTAAAGGCGTAAACAAAGATAAAAAAAACTACCAACCACATTCAAATTCCTTGCAGCAATGGTTTTGTAGAAACCCTTCCACCAATCTGCTATTTCCATTATACACTAACATTATGGATACGTGACAGAAAGGAGCTTCCTGCTTTTTGTTGTGTTTTTGATTTTTACATTGAAGTCAATGGGTGATAGATACAAATTGAATATGTTCCATCCATCATGGAATCCATTTAATGGATCTGCTTTTTTTTTCACTTTGCTATCCTGACGGATAAGAACAGCGGTCAGTGTAGCACATATGTGAACACCGCCTTACTGAGATAATAAATGTGCAAAGATAAAAAACACTCACCACACTCATATTCCTTGCAGCATGGATTTTGTGAGGGCACTTCCACCAATCTGTAATTTTCTGTACACACTAGAATAGGAGGACAGGTGACACCCGCACACGGCTTGTAAAGCAAACAGAGACATAAACCATGAATTTCGGCTCATCAGTTATATGTTTGATATCAGTCACATTAATGAGAAGTTTATCAAAGAGCATGACTGTACCTCGCCTGGGGTAGTTGTTGTTGTGGTCGATGGTTCAGGGCCTGTCAAAGAAAGAAACAGAAATCTTCATGGAACATTTTCAGTGGAAACGTCCCTGACCCTTATCGTTATACCCAATCCCCTGTACTAGGCAGTGACCAGTGACGTAACTAGAAATGACTGGGCTCCACAGCTAATTTTGGAACAGGCAATTATGCAACCCCCACTCCTGTGTCTAGTCAAGATCACACTCTGAGACTAGGTCCGGCAGCCGCGTAGTCCATTTTCTATAAGTATATACTGTATGTCATGTCATTGTATATACTGTCACTGTCTATAATGTCATTGTATAATACTAAATACTGTTGAGGGGGCTCTGATAATAAAATCTTTTAGTCTTCCTCCTGGGTGGGCCCCTTCTGGGTTCGGGCCCTAAAGCAGCTGCTTCCCTTTCTTTCACTATAGCTACACCCCTAGTAGTGACTCTTTCCATGAGTACTTACGGCACTCGTACTCTGGGCAGCAGTCAACATCAGGGTCTCCAATTCTTACTGGCGGACTTAAATCACTGCAAGTAGGAATAGGATTGCAGGTTTCCTGACATTCTGAAAAACAGAGAAAACGGGATCCATTGATCAATTGATGTAGTCCATGGATGTCATTACAATAACAATGGTAGTATGGGCAGAAGGACTTACGACACTCATAGTCTGGACAGCAGGGATCAGACCCTCGAATTTCTACAGGTTCAGCACCATTCCTAGTACATGTTGGTTTTGGCTCACAGACGACATCTTTACATGGCTAATAAAATAAATACACACAAAATATATTAATATGGCATACAATGACGAATACTACTATAACACACATTTAATTAAGACTCAAATATGTTTGGGGGTTAAATAATTGGGAGAAATTTACCAAAAGGGATGTATAGGAAAACTGGCTTTGTTGCCTACAGCAGCACCCAATCAGATTCCATCTTTCATTTGTAAGGGCTGCTTTTAAAAACAGAAGGTGGAATCTGATTGGTTGCTATGGGCAACTAAGTCAGTTTTCCCTTACATAACATAAATCTCCACCTATGCGTCCAGGCGTTATAGTAAATGTAACTGGATAAATATATATCACCTAAAAGCAGCTACAAAAATTCCTGGAGACATAGATACACATTTGTACAAACATTAGACATTCTCATGTAAAGAATAGTAGAGATTGTACGTAGAGGGAAAGTAGTTATAGAGATAGAACAATTCCTAATCTAAATTGTGGGGCAATGTTTTTTTTTTTTTTTTTATTAAAGGGGATGTATGAGATTATAAATGTATAACATGATAGAGAAGTATAAGTCACAATGTCTACCTATTGTTACTAGTGCTCATACTATCTCATACTCATAATGTTACTAACAGGACGTCTAGAATGGATGTCTGGACATACCTGTTTTGTGGTCGAGATGATTGTAGTATGCGTAGTTTCCTGTGAAAAGACATAAGACAACACAACTCAGTAAGAGGAATTACAAGAGCTCACAAGACTCATTACGCCATCTAATGGACAAGAAAATGAACAATACAAGAACATAGGGGCACATTTATTAATACTGGCATTTTAGACGCCGGTCTTAATCAAGCCCTAAGCTGGTGGTGGTTCTGCCGAAGTTATGTACAGTACAGGCGCCGGCCTCTCCATAACTTCAGCGAATCCTCCGCCAGTTCTAAATGTAAGACAGCTTCCTAGCTGTCTTACATTTAGTCCTTTTTCCACGCCTGAAACAGGCCCATCCCCTTCCCCGCCATGCCCACAATTTCAGACCTGGAGTGAGCGGGAAGAAGTTGCAGATTGGTCTAATATAAGAGTATTTCAGCTTGACCCCCAAAGTATCACAAGAAAGGATTTTTCAGGATTCTACAGTTTCCAGTATAGCTCTGGTTTCTTATTAATATGTGCCACATGTACAGTATATTATTGTTGTTACTGGTGTTACTACGTGACAGTGAATTGAAAGCTGTTCATGACAGGAATCGTAACCATAGTTATAGATGGAGAATGATGTTGAGGTCATTTATATGATGGTTTAGATCAAACATTGTTTTCTTCCTTCAGCTTCTTTCACATTAGCGTTATTGCTGGATCCGGCAGTGTTCAGCAATAACGCTTCTGTCACTGATAATACAACCATGTGGATCCATAATCAACGGATCCGGTTGTATTATCTTTAACATCGCTGGGACAGATCCGTCATAAACTCCATTGAAAGTCAATAGAGGATGGATCCGTTTACTACTGTGTCACACCGAACGGATCCGTCCCCATTGACTTGCATTGGGGGTCATGACGGTACGGATGCCCAGACCAGAGAACTGCGGTTTGCTCTCCGGTCTGGAGATGCAAGTGAACTGAACGTAATGTATTTAGGAGCATTGCGTTCTCTTCAGTTCAGTTTTGTCCCCATTGACAATGAATTGGGGCAAAACGGAATAGTTTTTTTCCGGTATTGAGCCCCTATGACGGAACTCAATACCGGAAAAAGGAAACGCTAGTGTGAAACTAGCCTTATCTGTACTGAAGACTTGAGTAATCTGAGACACACTATTTCTTAATGGGGTTGTGTCATTTCAGCAAATTGCATTTATTATGTAGAGAAAGCTAATACACAGAAAATGTGACTAGATCCCATTGCTGTCAACATTAGGAAAAAGTATATATCACCGATCTAAACAAGAAATACTGTATTTATGCAGCTCCAGCTCCCATCCCTCATTCAAGTTATTCCACCTACATAATACTGAAAAATAATACATAATGTTACATACCTTGGGGGTTGGAGGCTGTTAAATATGAAAAATAAAGTTCATAAATCAATCACAAATAATCAGCATTTAAAAAATAAAGTTCAATACATAATGGGGAAAATTCATCAATAGTGGCTTCAAGATTCAATCATACAATATATTATATATCAGATGGCATTTATCAGTATACTTACAGTTGTAGGAAGAGGAACTAAAAGAAAAGAAAAAATAACGGGTTATAAGAAAAATAGGTGCAATAAAATAATTTGACCTTTAAGTTGTTTAGGCTTCTTTCACACGAACGTTGTGTTTTGCGGTTCACAAATTGCTGAACCGCAAAAACAACGGATGGCATCCGTGTGCATTCCGTTTTTTGCGGAACGGAACAGCTGGCCCCTAATAAAACAGTACTATTCTTGCTCTAGGACATGCTCTATTTTTTTTTTTGCGGGCTACGGAACGGAGCAACGGATGTGGACAGCACACGGTGTGTGCTGTCCGCATTTTTTGCGGGCCCATAGAAATGAAGAGGTCAGCATTTTTCATGTGAAAAATGCGGATCGGCCTTAGAAGATGTAAGCGGCATGATCTTCCTCATAAGAGTCACAGTACCCTTCTCACTAAGCAGATCAACAAGGAATTCTCTGTATCTCTATGGATCACTCAAAACCAGAAACATACATATGCGGGAATGTATTTACTCACTTCTCCCACGTGAGAGAATATGTAATAAAGGTACTGTAGATGAGATTGAAATGGATGTTTTCAGATAGAAGAGAAGGAATCTAAGCATGCCACATAGTTTTCTGATAGTTAAAGTGATATAAGACAAATACGTGATACATAGATATAAAGATAGGCAGATAGATAGATAGATAGGCAGAGAGATAGATAGATAGATAGATAGATAGATAGATAGATAGATAGATAAATAGATACATAACAGATGGATAGATAGATAGATATAGATAGATAGATAGATGATACATAGATATAAAGATAGGCAGATAGATAGATAGATAGATAGGCAGATAGATAGATAGATAGATAGATAGATACACCTGGTAGTAATGATCCTGCTGATTAACATGATACCTGTTTTGTGAAAATCAGTTGCAGTGTTCCTGAGAAAAAAGACTTTTATTCTGTATGCACATAAAGGCTTCAGTGCACTGAGGGGCGGGGCCTAGTCTTTTCATCTACCTCAGCTTCTCAGCTTTCCAGCTTTGGCCACACCCCTTAGTGCACTGAAGCCGTCATCTGCATAAAGAATAAAAGTATTTTTTCTCAGCAACTCCGCAACAGATTTTCACAAGACAGGTATTATTTTAAACAGCAGGATCGACTCTACCATGCAGCCAAGCTGGTTGATTCTGCTGGTAGGTGCTCTCTAACTAATTAAAGGCGTAAACAAAGATGAAAAAACTACCAATCACATTCAAATTCCTTGCAGCAATGGTTTTGTAGAAACCCTTCCACCAATCTGCTATTTCCATTATACACTAACATTATGGATACGTGACAGAAAGGAGCTTCCTGCTTTTTGTTGTGTTTTTGATTTTTACATTGAAGTCAATGGGTGATAGATACAAATTGAATATGTTTCATACATCATGGAATCCATTTAATGGATCTGCTTTTTTTTTCACTTTGCTATCCTGACGGATAAGAACAGCGGTCAGTGTAGCACATATGTGAACACCGCCTTACTGAGATAATAAATGTGCAAAGATAAAAAACACTCACCACACTCATATTCCTTGCAGCATGGATTTTGTGAGGGCACTTCCACCAATCTGTAATTTTCTGTACACACTAGAATAGGAGGACAGGTGACACCCGCACACGGCTTGTAAAGCAAACAGAGACAATAAACCATGAATTTCGGCTCATCAGTTATATGTTTGATATCAGTCACATTAATGAGAAGTTTATCAAACAGCATGACTGTACCTCGCCTGGGTAGTTGTTGTTGTGGTCGATGGTTCAGGGCCTGTCAAAGAAAGAAACAGAAATCTTCATGGAACATTTTCAGTGGAAACGTCCCTGGCCCTTATCGTTATACCCAATCCCCTGTACTAGGCAGTGACCAGTGACGTAACTAGTAATGACTGGGCTCCACAGCTAATTTTGGAACAGGCAATTATGCAACCCCCACTCCTGTGTCTAGTCAAGATCACACTCTAAGACTAGGTCCGGCAGATGCGTAGTCCATTTTCTATAAGTATATACTGTATGTCATGTCATTGTATATACTGTCACTGTCTATAATGTCATTGTATAATACTGAATACTGTTGAGGGGGCTCTGATAATAAAAACTTTTAGTCTTCCTCCTGGGTGGGCCCCTTCTGGGTTCGGGCCCTAAAGCAGCTGCTTCCCTTTCTTTCACTATAGCTACACCCCTAGTAGTGACTCTTTCCATGAATACTTACGGCACTCGTACTCTGGGCAGCAGTCAACATCAGGGTCTCCAATTCTTACTGGCGGACTTAAATCACTGCAAGTAGGAATAGGATTGCAGGTTTCCTGACATTCTGAAAAAATGGGATTCATTGATCAATTGATGTAGTCCATGGATGTCATTACAATAACAATGGTAGTATGGGCAGAAGGACTTACGACACTCATAGTCTGGACAGGCAGGGATCAGAACCCTCGAATTTCTACAGGTTCAGCACCATTCCTAGTACATGTTGGTTTTAGCTCACAGACGACATATTTACATGGCTAATAAATTAATACACACAAAATATATTAATATGGCATACAATGACGAATATACTATAACACACATTTAATTAAGACTCAAATATGTTTGGGGGTTAAAATAATTGGGAGAAATTTACCAAAAGGGATGTATAGGAAAACTGGCTTTGTTGGCCTACAGCAACAAAGATCAATCAGATTCCATCTTTCATTTGTCAGGCCTGCTTTTAAAAACAGAAAGGTGGAATCTGATTGGTTGCTATGGGCAACTAAGTCAGTTTTCCCTTACACCACATAAATCTCCACCTATGCGTCTAGGCGTTATAGTAAATGTAACTGGATAAATATATATCACCTAAAAAGCAGCTACAAAAATTTCAGGAGACATACATAGACAGTTGTACATAGTAACATAGTTTATAAGGCCGAAAAAAGACATCTGTCCATACCAGTTCGGCCTGACGTACAGACATACTGTCTCATACTCATAATGTTACTAATAGGACGTCTAGAATGGATGTCTGGACATACCTGTTTTGTGGTCGAAGATTGTAGTATGCGTAGTTTCCTGTGAAAATATATAAGACAACACAACTCAGTAAGAGGAATTACAAGAGATCACAAGACTCATTACGCCATCTAATGGACAGAAAATGAACAATACAAGAACATAGGGGCACATTTATTAAGACTGGCATTTAGACGCCGGTCTTAATAAAGCCCTAAGCTGGTGGCGGTTCACACAGCAGCACCCAATCAGATTCCATCTTTCATTTGTAAGGGCTGCTTTTAAAAACAGAAGGTGGAATCTGATTGTTGCTATGGGCAACTAAGTCAGTTTTCCCTTACATAACATAAATCTCCACCTATGCGTCCAGGCGTTATAGTAAATGTAACTGGATAAATATATATCACCTAAAAGCAGCTACAAAAATTCCCTGGAGACATAGATACACAGTTTGTACAGACATTAGACATTCTCATGTAAGGAATAGTAGAGATTGTACGTAGAGGGAAAGTAGTTATAGAGATAGAACAATTCCTAATCTAAATTGTGGGGCAATGTTTTTTTTTTTTTTTATTAAAGGGGATGTATGAGATTATAAATGTATAACATGATAGAGAAGTATAAGTCACAATGTCTACCTATTGTTACTAGTGCTCATATTATCTCATACTCATAATGTTACTAACAGGACGTCTAGAATGGATGTCTGGACATACCTGTTTTGTGGTCGAGATGATTGTAGTATGCGTAGTTTCCTGTGAAAAGACATAAGACAACACAACTCAGTAAGAGGAATTACAAGAGCTCACAAGACTCATTACGCCATCTAATGGACAAGAAAATGAACAATACAAGAACATAGGGGCACATTTATTAAGACTGGCATTTAGACGCCGGTCTTAATAAAGCCCTAAGCTGTGGCGGTTCTGCCGAAGTTATGTACAGTACAGGAGCCGGCCTCACCATAACTTCGGCAAATCCACCGCCAGTTCTAAATGTAAGACAGCTTCCTAGCTGTCTTACATTTAGTCCTTTTTCGCACGCCTGAAACAGGTCCATCCCCTTCCCCGCCATGCCCACAATGTCAGACCTGGAGTGAGCGGGAAGAAGTCGCAGATTGATCTAATATAGGAGTATTTCAGATTGACCCCCAAAGTATCACAAGAAAGGATTTTTCAGGATTTTACAGTTTCCAGTATAGGCTCTTGTTTCTTATTAATATGTGCCACATGTACAGTTTATTATTGTTGTTACTGGTATTACTGCATGAAAGTGAATTGGAAGCTGTTCTTGATAGGAATCGTAACCATAGCTAAAGATGGAGAATGATGTTGAGGTCATTTATATGATCGTTTAGATAAAACATTGTTTTCTTCCTTCAGCTTCTTTCACATTAGCGTTATTGCTGGATCCGGCAGTGTTCAGCAATAACGCTTCTGTTACTGATAATACAACCATGTGGATCTGTAATGAACAGATCCGGTTGTATTATCTTTAACATCGCTGGGACAGATCCGTCATGAACTCCATTGAAAGTCAATAGAGGACGGATCCGTTTACTACTGTGTCACACCCGAACTGATCCGTCCCATTGACTTGCATTTGGGGTCATGACGGTACGGATGCCCAGACCAGAGAACTGCGGTTTGCTCTCCGGTCTGGAGACGCAAGTGAACTGAACGTAATGCATTTAGGAGCATTGTGTTCTCTTCAGTTCAGTTTGTCCCCATTGACAATGAATGGGGGCAAAACGGAATAGTTTTTTCCGGTATTGAGCCCCTATGACGGAACTCAATACGGAAAAAGGAAACGCTAGTGTGAAACTAGCCTTATCTGTACTGAAGACTTGAGCAATCTGAGACACACTATTTCTTAATGGGGTTGTGTCATTTCAGCAAATTGCATTTATTATGTAGAGAAAGCTAATACACAGAAAATGTGACTAGATCCCATTGCTGTCAACATTAGGAAAAAGTATATATCACCGATCTAAACAAGAAATACTGTATTTATGCAGCTCCAGCTCCCATCCCTCATTCAAGTTATTCCACCTACATAATACTGAAAAATAATACATAATGTTACATACCTTGGGGGTTGGAGGCTGTAAAATATGAAAAACAAAGTTCATAAATCAATCAAAATAATCAGCATTTACAAAAATGATATTACTATGACATACAATGGCGACTACTACTATAATGCACACTTAATTAAGACTCAAATATAGTTGGGGTTTAAATAATTGGGAGAAATTTACCAAAGTGATGTAAAGGAAAATTGGCATTGTTGCCTATAGCAGCAACTATTCAGATTCCATCTTTCATTTGTCAGGGCTCCTTTAAAAAAACAAAGGTGGAATCTGGTTGCTATGGGCAAACTAAGCCAGTTTTCCTTTACACACCAGTTATCCCTGCAAAGACTACGAAGAACTGGTTGAACAACCAAATCCATTTTACCCATTTTGTCCAATCAAGACATGCGGTAAGTGTAATTGACAATAGTAATGATACAACTGTTCACAGCAATGTTAGTAGCTGATCCCAGAACGATAAACTTATTTGTAGGAAAATTTCTACAGCCTGTTGATGCTTAATGGCTTTACCTTTATTGAGTTGTTCCCCTGAGCACTTTAGCTACTAGGAAAAAGGGCTGCAATGAGCTGTTAACAAGATCTGCTTCTGTGTAAAGAAGATAGATAGATAGATAGATAGATAGATAGATAGATAGATAGATAGATAGATAGATAGATAGATAGATAGATATGAATAGATATGAATAGATATGAAATAGATATGAGATAGATATGAAATATAGATAGATAGATAGATAGATAGATAGATAGATAGATCTTCCACTTTATATACTTTATATACTACATAGCAGTTATGCTTTTTTACTTCTTTACATGTTCATTTCATGTTCATTTTACATCTCATGGCTTATCTAGTGCTGCTGCCATTTTCTGTTTTGTATCCAATTAGCCAGCAGGTAGCTTGCACCTGACTCTCACCTGTAGGAGGTGCTGTCCGTTTTTTGCAATGATAGATAGATAGATAGATAGATAGATAGATAGATAGATAGATAGATAGATAGATAGATAGAATATAGATATGAGATAGATATGAGATAGATAGATAGATAGATAGATAGATAGATAGATAGATAGATAGATAGATAGATAGATAGATAGATAGATATGAGATAGATAGATAGATAGATAGATAGATAGATAGATAGATAGATAGATAGATAGATAGATAGATAGATAGATATAGATAGAGATATAGATATGATAGATATAGATATAGATAGATAGATAGA
The DNA here is from genome assembly GCA_900303285.1 of Rhinella marina. Lineage (NCBI taxonomy): Eukaryota > Metazoa > Chordata > Amphibia > Anura > Bufonidae > Rhinella > Rhinella marina. The sequence goes on from ONZH01019547.1 coordinate 278,225, forward strand.
TAGATAGATAGATAGATAGATAGATAGCCGCCTGGTAGGATTGATCCTGATGGTTAACATGATACCTGTCTTGTGAAAGTCAGTTGCAGTGTTTCCTGAGAAAAAAGACTTTTATTTTTTTATGCGGAGGCCGCCTAGGCGATAGAGATAGCACAATTCCTCTAATCTAAATTGTGGGGGCAATGTTTTTTTTTTATTAAAGGTGATTATTAGGGTTTGTAGACTCTCTATTTTTTCACAGTCCAAAAAAATCTCCATCCAGAGAGGTTAAACTGCTTAATATGAAATTGCCCCAAAAGTAAATATACTGCAATTTAAAACCGTGAGCCCCATAGGGTACAGGGATAGATGTGAGTGATGGCCATCTCTGTACAGCTCCATGGAACATGTTGGCATTATATAAAAGATATAAAGATGAAGCTACAGTATGCAGAGTTAGATAATTACATGTACATTATGCTTTCAAAACTTACAGGTGATGGCTCCTTTGAGATAGCTGTAAAGGAAAATGAAAAGTTAAACAATGCACAACAGGTGAAGGCAGCCTATAATTACTATTATAGATGATGCAGAGCAGTGCACCACCTAGAGGCTTGATATAGTATTGCAGTGATTCAAGGCGGATGGGGAGGTTTGGTGAGGTATTGGGATTCTATGGTTTCTCTGCAGCCACGACCTGGAGATATTGGAGATATTGTCCTCTAGACACCACTGATATATACTGAGGACCTAAACCTTAATAAACCAAAACTACAAATGCCTATAATAATTACCATAAAATAAGTATAGATAAATTATAGATCCTTATTAATACATCAGTATCATAATACCAATAAAACAGTGGGAGAATGCATACATAGAGGATGTTAACAAAAAATACAAAACTACCTCCCTGGTGATGGAATCTGGTGGACGGCTAAACAGGAAGGTACCTTAAAAGCTATAGGACCCTGACTAAATTGTAGGTGACCCCACATCATGAACAAGTAAACAGATTACGGACCAGGGAGTGAGGAAAAAACTGACGTATATTTCGCCTTAGCTTCTTCAGTTGAAAATCCTCCTTTAGTACCGTATATTTTACATTGTTTACTTGCATCCCCAGGAAGGTGGTTTTGTATATTTTTTCCCATCCTCTATGTATGCATTCTGCCACTATTTATTTTTTTATTATGATATTGATGTATTAATAATAAAGATTTCTATTTTTTTATACTTATCGTATGGCAATTACTATAGGTGTTTATATTTAACAGGCATAATGGAGTAGTCTCACCGGCCCTGTAATCCTTTGATTGCTGAAGATCCAGCTTCTGAAACCCCTGGTGATTTGCTGTTATCAGTAGGGGAAGTTGTGGGCAGCCCCCTGTTTCCCCTGCACCAGCAGCAGGGATGTAGTGCTACATGGCAGCCATTCTTATGGATGGCCACTGACACAACACATATGGGCCAGGTCCCTCAGAATGGAGAACATTTTTTATATAGCAGGACTCTCCCCTCTGGCTCATAGAACAGGGTATTCATTTGGGGGAGACCCTCAATAATATTACATGAACAGTACATTCTTCCTGCACACTGTGTAACATTTCTAAAACATTGTAAGAATGATATAAATTAATACTGACGGCATTTGTATGTGAAGCAGCATTCCTTTTCTGGGTCAATGGTCTTTATTGGTGTATTTCCATCGCAATATGGAGGAGGGGGGCACGGGTTACATACTGTAAAAAATGAAACAATTCTGTTAATATGAATACTTCAATATAAAAATTCAATATGCACATATCTTTTGGATGTCAGTGTGAAATGCAGCTAGCGTCTTACAGATATGCAATGACTTACCGCAATCATATACAGGACAGCAATCCACCACAGACTCTAAAACCATACTAGAGCCATTCCTCTCTCACAGCTAAATGGTTGGCAAACAACGCCGTCACAAACCTACCAATAAAGAAAGTGTCAGTCTATATGTAACAAGTAAATTCAAACAATTATAAATATACATAGGAACATATCTTTAATCCTATCCTATCAAGACATTGTAGCTATGAAATTGTGAGATTCAAAATCATAAGATCAGGGGCTCTGCACCCTATAATGAATGGGGCAGCTGGTCGAGCAAGCATTGTGCTCCATTTATTCCCTATGAAACTGCCGTATATAGCTGAGGAGTGCCATAACACGGCTTCTTATAACCAGAATACCTCTTTAAGGGCTCATACACACAAACATATTTTCTTTCCATGTATGTTCCGTTTTTTCCACATACGGTCCGCAAAAAAAACGTAAGTTACTCCGTGTGCATTCTGTTTCCCTATGTCCGTATTTCCGTTCCGCAAAAAAAATCAAATTATTATAGTCCACATAACAGACAAGGATAGGACTGTTCTATTAGGGGCCAGCTGTTCCCATCCTGCAAAATACAGAATATACAGAATGCACACGGACATCATCCGTATTTTTTGTGGGATCTGTTTTTTGTAGACTACAAAAGACATACAGTCATAAGGCCTCATGCACACGACCATAACAGGTCCCTGCCCATATTGTGGACGGGTCCACAATATACGGGCACTGGCCGTGTGCACACCATATCACCATAACAAGTGAATGCGGGGGCAGAGATTGGCCATAGACCCTACAGGAAAATTTCTCAGTGGGACGATGCCCAGGTGGTCGCTCAAGCCCTCTTGATGGCCACAGACCAGGCACATAATGATCTGATGCTCAATGGCCACAGGTGCCCTCCTGAATTCAACTATATTGATAGTGATACAGTTGAATACTGTAGTTGGGGCAGCAGTATTTTGTGCTGCACTGTGGTATTTGGTTTTGCTGGGGCGGTATTCTATACTGCACTACAGTATTACAGGCCCCACCTACTTCTGTTGATCCTGCCTACCCTTCTTCTGTGAATGTGGACCCGCCTACAACATGGGGCCACTTTTTTTTTTTTTTTTTTTCTCCCGTGCGGTTTTCTGTCCATACCTCTGCACCACAAAAAAGTAGCTATTACACTACTTTTTTGCAGTTTGGATCGCTGGATGCGGATTGCTGACCCATTCAAATGAATGGGTCCACAGAGACGGCGGGCACATGGTCGGTGCCCGTGCATTGCGAACTGCAGCACAGACGCGGACACTGCAAGTTCACCGTAAGGCTAAGTTCACTTGCTACACAGTGCAAGCCTATGGAGTTTTGCTCATACTGTGTACATGCTTCAGATTTCACTGTTTTGTGTATTGTGTGCGGATTTGCAGCAGATTTTTTTCCATTGACATCCTGAAAAATGAATTTTGAAATCTGGATCTAAATCCACAAGATAATTCAAAGACAAACCACGGCACGACACGCAGACTGAGGCCAACGTTAAGGTCTGTGATAAGACCGAAACGTTGGCCTCAGTCCGCGTGTATTGGATGGATTAATATGAAAATTAAATAAGCACGAGTTTTGCATCTAATTTTGAGTGCCGTGGTTTGTCTTTGAATGATATGGTATACCAAGTACCACAGAGCACCAACAACCAGAAACGGAGTGCTGACCAATCCTGATCTACTAAATCCACAAGAGACAACAGTCAACC